>VZTL01055376.1:3180-22876 GCA_013400535.1 Scopus umbretta | reverse complement strand
CCTAATACATGCCTTTTGTGTGCTCTTTGTGCAAAATTTGGTGAGTTTTAATACAAATTTTGGTTGTCTGAGCAAAGGAAAATCAAGCCAATAGAGCATGATACACAAAAATTCATCTGTGAGTCTGCACATACACATTTGCTTGTGCCAGACCATTTGAGAACTTTCCTTCCGTAGCATTTCGCTAGCTGTATCACAAATCTGTATTAATTTATTGCTGATTTGTAAGGAGCTTTCCTTAGAAAATAAAATTCAGGTTGTAAGTTTTAAAGTCATATGTGTAAAATGCTGAAGTTGCTACATCCAGATATGCATTTCACATTTTAGCCTGAAGAAAAAATCCAGTGTTGCTTTTTTTGTGCTCTTCCTTAAGATGTTTTGGTGTCAGTTTTGGTTGAACAGTTAGTTGTGGTAGTCCCCACATTTCCTTTCTAGTTGGAAAAAACCACACATATGCCCAAGGGACTTTTATTGTTCAACAACATCTTGACCTACACTAGCGCCTACCAGTAGAGCTAATGCTACACTATATATTTAGAACTACATATGCATATGAAAGTAATTTCCCTGTTTATAAAGCCTTGAAGGCCTTTTCCAGAAAGACTAGTATTTTTCAGAACTTGCAAGCGCACACATTCAGAATTGTGGTGAGAATTATCTTATTTTGTAGGGCTGTTTTACAGGCCTTTTACAACATGAACAAATTTAGCTCTGAATATTCAGACCTCTGTCAATTACACATTTTGCTATGGGCAGGATTTCCAAATCCACAGCTCTGCCAAAAATGCTCCATTTTTAGAAGCTATACATGTCTATGTGTAACTCTTTATAAAATATGGAATTTGATATTTTGTACAAGGGTGGGTTTTTTTCCCAGTCACTGCTAGGTTGAGTAAAGAGATATGTTCCACGAGATGAATAAGGATAAACTCACACTCTCTCTTCTTACCACTTCCTCTTCAGAGATTTCTTGCCATACTTGCACAAAACCACCCTGCTCTTGCATACTTTCTTTGTTGCAGTCTCATCACAGGAAAAATTAAAAAAAGAAAGAATCCAATGGAGTAAAGAAATCTAATAAATGGAAAAACTTTTTATGCGTTTTGTAATTAAACTGTAAAAATTACAGCTTCACACCACATCCTGTAAAACTGGAAATCATTTGAAAGAAAGAACTTAGGAAAATTTTAAAAGAAGCTGGATATTTATTTTAGATGCTAGGGATATCCAGAGATAATGAAAAATACAGATTTTTGCAGGGATGGTAATTCATGTTTTGGAGCCTAAAGCATCATCCTAAAATACTAGAAACAAAAAATATGTAATTCACTTATCCCATGCTTGCCTACAGCAGAATTTCTGTTGCTTCTTCTGGAGCGTTTTATGCTGTATTTTGGGTTTGTTACAGCAAAAATGGACCTGTGAACACAGAGGTGTATTCCTGCAGCTGTCATCACAGCAGAGGCTGCTTGGCAGCATTACCATAACTAAAGAGTGTCCAGGGAACAGGTCAAGGATGGGCAACTTCTGCCAGGAAATGAAGAGTGACAAAAGGCAAGGGTGAAGCTGGGAGAGAGTCTGTGGGGGAGACCTGGAGACCTGAGCACTGCTACTCCTGCTGGAACTACCAATAGGTGAGGAACAGGGCAGCCACCAGCAGCAAAGGCTGGTGAACACAAGCCATTCTCTCACCAGATGGCAACAGGCTGGTGTGGGCAGCCAGGCCAAAGCTCTTTTGCTGTCTTTTTGGGAGTCTTCTGGATGAATCTTCATTTATACCTGGGTCTGCATGGTGAAAGTGTGGGTGCTAGCGGCATGCCTTCTAGCAGAGGTGGACAGGGACTGAAAAACAAAGGTGATGGCTCATAGTGAAGCATAGATAATACTCAATATTCACCTGAAATGGCAGGAGGCTTTTTTCACTGTGCCAAAAATGTACAAAATAATATGTGAAATGTTAGTTGTTCCAATCATTCTCTACAAATGCAGGAATGTGTTTTCTTTTTCAAAGACATTGTGCTAAATTTGTTCTCTTAATGCTAGGGAAGACCAAGGGTGTTCAGCACTCCTGAAAGTGAAGTCACTTTTGTGTAGATGGCTAACTTGAGGCTAAGAAAATGAGGGCTTCAAAAGTAGGTTTCTCATTCATGGGTAGAGGGTAGACAATGTTATCTATTATTATTGTGTAACAAAGATACAGAGTGAGATTCTTCTTGCCTTTATTTGTCCCTCTAAAAGTTGGGTGATCAGTGCAAGCTTTTTGTCTAGACATCTTCCATAGTTTTGGATAAGCAGTCATGCCAGGAGGTCAAGTCATCCCATGTCAAGATAGGTATCCAAGTGAGAGCATTTACCTTCTGGAAGAATGTTTCTCTCTCCACTGACTCCAGCAGGAGGCTAGACAGTTGCTTACAATAATGTCTGACTATTAAATAGCTAGCAATAGTCAGAGGAAGTCTACCTAAAGTGTGTACCTGCATGCTTATACCTTTTACAGCTGCAGTTCAAATAACAGAGGTCATATAATAAATCCAAATTTTCTGTATGTGTAACAGTATTCTTTCTGTTACCCGGTGTATGTCTATAACACTAAAATATACACTAACCAGCACTAAAATAAGCCTAGCTGGTGTGCATTGCTCAGTTTATGCACATGCAATGAGAGGCAAGTCACATGCCAGCATCTTACTTCGCTTGCTTCCCACTTTGACAATCATAGCGCTGCCTTCTGACATGTCTTCCTCATCACTGACAGGTTTGCCACATACATCAAAGGCTTAAGCTTCTCTTTTTATTTTGAAAAGCTTCTGTTCTGCTTTGCTTTCTCACAGATGGAGTACTGAAACAATCATTAAAATAAATACTATCAATATTCAATCTGTCACAAAAGTAAATTACATATATAGGTGGATGTAAGCTATTCAGTGATGCAAGATGGGTTCTTCAGCTGCTCCCTTCTTCCCATACGTTGGAGGTGCACAGCCTAGATGTGGGCACAGAAGTTAAGACTGATTTAAACCAGACACGGCCAACTCTGATGTAGTACTGAAGCTCTCTGTATATTTAGCCTCCTCTTTTTGCTTTGCAAATTTATTGGAAATGGACAGGTTCTCCACTGCATTGGCAGTTCACAGAAGCTGAGAGACAGAAAATTCTACCTATATTGAAATCTTCTTTCTTTTGTGACAATTACTTTGGCTCCTTGCTGTTTCCTATGACATTTAGTTGCTTTATCAGAACAGTGTAAAAGTTTTCAATTATGTAACAGACAATAAAAATATAATAAACAGAGGCATGTTTCAATAACAAGCACAAGTTAACTTCACTTTGAATGATTCTGAACCACTGTGTCAATAATCAACATAAAGTCAATATTTAAAAACCATTTCTGCATTTGCCAGTTCTTTCCTAGTCCGTAAGGTAAACAAGTCAAGGTTCTCATGTTTTAAGTTCATTTACTCCGCATATATCAAATATTTTTGGAGATCCTTAAGTAAATTTGGTATGGGAATTTCATATTTCAGGATTACTTTTGCTGATGGACTCCAGTGCAAGAATGTTACCCTCTTTCTTTATTTTTTTTTTTTTTTTAATTTTCAGGAGCAGAGAGGATTCAGGTATTTTGTACAAGAATCCAGGCCTTAATAATGACTGTGTGATCACAGTTTTGGAAAAATAAGAAGATACTTCCTGGCTACATATGCAGAGTTATGTTTTTTAAGAACACCAAGAATGAAGTCATTTTGATCTCTGATGGGTGAAACTCATTGGAATGGAAACTAATATCTATGAAGAGGAACAGGGCTCACTTTATCTTACATCTGCCGAGTGCCTGGGGACTGCCAAGGAAGCAAAGTATGAAGAATACCAAAGAAAGATAGAAAAACAGGCAAGTCCATCTGAATTTGGGAATCTTTTACTGGAACCTGAGTTGAGTTTGCTGTCTGCGTCATCCTTATTAGACCACAATGAGACATCCTTGCAACCTGGTACAGCTGCAGGGTGTGTCAGTGCCACCGACCAGTCTGAGACAAAGCACCTTTGTGAAGAATTACTCTGTTCTGCAAAGCACAAGCCACAGGAAGATCCTTTAAACCTTCCCTCACACAGAGAATGGCCAGTCCTTACAGGAAAAAATTCAGACAAGAAACCAGAAAGGAGTCATGAGATCAGAGTCATAAAACACAAACCAAGTGCTATCACATTTTCTGATTTTGAATTTTTTTCACATGAAGCTAATACCAAGCTCCATATTTGTGAGGGAGAAGAAGCAGATTTTTCATCTGAAGAGGAAGAAGCAGATGGTAGAGATGATGATGATGTGTTTACAGAACTGCCACTGTATGAGGCGTTTTTCAATGGTCTCCATAGGAAGAATGTTTCTCAAAGCAAGCAAGCTAAACATGAACTTACTAAATATCAACACATCTGTCATTCAGAAGACTGTGGTGATCATTCTGAAAAGGAATTGAAGGACCATGACAAGGAAGAAAAACACATGGTGCTGGAGGTAATACAAGCTACTCTTTTGTTCCAAGTGTGTTTTAAATAAGTGGTAACATTTAAGGCTGTTTACAGGAGGAGGAGGAGTTGTGCAAATTGTTATGCAGTGATAATTAATCTGAATTACATAATGAAGAAAATAAACCTACAGTAAAAGAATACTAGTTTTTTACATTAGACAAGGCTGTTACTTCAGATTGGCCACACTTCTATTAGCCTGAACTTCAAACTTTGGTTTTCTGTTTTCCCTTGCTTTTTTAAATGGGAACATTGGCTCAGTTTCCCCTGCTCCCACAAGATCATATATCACACCACATACAGTATATATTTCCTGAGTCTATGTACTGTTCCAAATGGATAGAGCTCAGGTTTACTCTAAGAGAGTATATTTCTTCATGCTGAAAAATGGCCTTTTTTTAGTGTAGTGGCACTGTAGCACTGTGCCACCTAACCCACAGCACTGCTTCTGCTAAGTAACAGTGTTTTCTCATTAAAGTAATATGGAGGACAGGTTACAATCTGGTCTAAAATAAAATAGATTTTTTTTTTGTATCTCTACTGGTACACATCATGATGCTCTACAGACTAATGTCTAAAATGAAAACATAAGAAGATTTAGAACAAAATGAAAAACATTCTGTAATAAGAATTAATCCAACTATAACCTTTCCAGAAAAAAAAAGGTTGAGTAAATTAGCTGTGGTTTTTGGAACTGGAGGAACAGAAGCTTTCCAAGTGAGTTCTCACTAGCCTGGAGATTAAGCAACGCTTTCCCCCTGCTACCAGCTGGTGACAAACCAAATGCCTGGAGCTAAACATGTTTATCATTGGAGAAGTTCAGCTCTAGTACAAAAATATGAAGTGACTCCAAATAGTGGGCAAAACAAACCCTTAAAATTCCAACGTCCTTGACCTTGCAGCACAAATTAATCTTAAACTTCAGGTCAGGCATACCTTTCCTTCCTCTCTCTTCTCCTCCTCCAGCTTTTAAAAGTTATTTTCCATGTAAATCTGCTCTATGCCTTGAAAATCAGGATGGAGCCCTAGTCTTTTACCCAGTGCGTTTTACTTTTCTCTATCTGCAGTTCTCCTTTTATTTCTAGTGCTTATAACACAGAGTTGCTTCACTGATTTCTGATTAAATGAAAGTAAGTAGGATTTGGACTATAAAGTCCATATTAACATCAAAATTATAGTATACAATACTTAATTACTTCTTTCCTTTAATACTAATTATCCCAAATTTGGGGGGACTAATTCTGCCCTTAACTCAATGGGAGTTTTGTGCTGTATTTCATAGGTATCCCAACTTCACTGCAGAAACCCATCAGCTCAGAGAGAAATAAGCCAGAGTTTTAGAAATTTTTCTCAGTAGCTAATATTAGAAAACCAAGGCCCAAAGACAGTTCCCAAATGGTGCACCTTTTGATGTAATACTGACCCTGAGAGATTCGTGTGACACATGGTTTATTAAATAATTGTATTGTTACTCTACCCCAAGCCAAGGCTTGCTTCCTCATTTACTCAGAAACATTCCCATTAATATATATCAAAATACATGCACAACGTCCCTTGGATTCTGTTTACTGAAGGTCATTCCCATAGATAAAAGGGAGAGGCCAGGGGCTGTTGTCATTTAGTTTACTTTATGTCTATGCCATAAAATAAACTCAAGGATGCAGCTTGTAGTGCAAAATAATGTATTATAAATTGCCAGACAAGCATGTGAAATTACCTAGTAAATCTCAGTGAATGTGTCAAAACATTTCAAAAACTGTACAGATGTAATGATGCAGTCCTGGTTTTGATTTTGTTCTATGTAGATAAGTATGTATCATCCTAGGAAAGCCTCCAAGAATTAGAAAAAAAAGGATTATCTTGTCTCTCGAATTTTAGCAGCAGTCATGCATTACTATTCAGACTAAAAATTCCTCCCATGACTCTGGTTAAAGCAAATGTGTGTCATTGTCAAGTTACTTATTTCTATTATTTAGAAATAGGGCTGTGGAAAAATATCTTTCTAGTGGAAAGAAATTAATTAAATGAAGATAGCATGGCATAAAAATGTTGTCAAAAGCAACCACTACTGCTAAGCCCTGGACTTAAAAATAGTATAACAAATAAATCACCTTGGCCATACAGATACAGGCTATCACGCATAGCATCCTGACCTAGATCCTGGCTAAATCCTTGCTACTAGAGTTCACAGTGAAATAGTGATTAAGATCTACCCTGCAGGGGCATTCCTAAGTAAATGTGCTTGTTACTGACTGCAAGTCGCCTATTTGATGTATAGAAAGGAGGAAAGGCTGGCACCTTCTCCAGGCTGGGGAGTACTGGCCCTTGCAGGCAGTCAGCAGGAGCAAAGCCTGTGTCCGAATCTCCTCTTAAATAGCTGTTACACACATTTAAGTGATCATTGTTGAACATCTTGTTTCATTCTAATTAATAAGCGGAGACAAATCTCCAAGTACACTGAACAGTAAACAAGTAGAGAGAAGATGGAAAAAAATACAGCTTGCATATGCTGCCAACTCTGTTACAAGCGGAAGAAACTCTGCTGAAAACAATTCATACAATGGTGCCCATTAAAAAAAAATGCTCTTTCTTTTTTCCCAAAGGCATACAGCATCTGCCTGTTCTGAGTGGTACAAGATAAATGATACTTCTGTTCAGTTTATGAATTCAGTATGGTCCCTGAGTTTCCACCCTTAGATCAGTCCCATATATATTTCCTGTGCTTTCTCATCAAATCTAAATTTGGCAACCTTTTCTTCCTTGTCAGGAGTCTGTAATCAGTGGTACACATAATGCCCAAATAGAGTTTTTAAATTAAAAGTAACATTTATTTCAAGTGGGGAAGCAAAATCTTGAAGATTTATAAACAAGTCTATATACATGTCTGAAATATTGTTCATGTTATTTCTCATTTTGGGATGGTGATCTAGGTAACATCACCGCTAAGTCAGCGCTTCCTTAAACACACCAGCGAGTTTCTGTACCCTCATTATAGATTTGTCTTTTCTGCCCACCTTCCTTGCAAAACTCCCCTTCTATCTCGAATGGGCATTTTTTTACATCACTCATGTCCTTCTAATATTATTTATGATTGTTTGGTTTGTTCTGTTCAGAGGTTTTCCCAGCAACTCTGAAGCGGTATCCTGAGCCATTCTTCCTTGCTTGTTTTACTTCAAGTCTTCATATTAAACGACATACTCCCTTTGTGCATACAGCCAGCTCAGTATGCAGTGGCAATAAATTATTCAGAATCGCTTCTGAAACATAACATTTTTCTAGATTGCCATTTCTTCAAACTTTACTGAGCAGGATTGAGCTGATAACCATATTTAAGCAGGAACTACTATGCAGCTCTACATCAGTAATCTTATCCTATCCTTACATAGTCTCAAAACAATATGTGTTACTTCCAGGAGTAACACTTGACATTTCAGTCAAGTAAAAAATTGAAGATATTTGACAATATTAGGCAAAAAAGAAGTATTATGAAATCAAACTCTTGACAAAGTGAATTGTCACGGATCTTCCCTCACCTCAGTGACTGTATAGAAATACTGCTAATGTTGTTGTCTGCTGGAGGGAGGCAAGCATAGTCTTACCAACACGGCAGAAAACTGGGAATCCTCTCTGGGACAGTTTCAAAGCATCTGTTTGGGGAGCCCATCTTAGTTATTATAAAATCCCAAAAGGTTTCTATCACTGTTGACATTATTTAGGGCATCTGAGTGAGTTGTCAGAGCTTCCTCTGTCATACCAGAGAGAGAAGGGGGCAAGCGAGGAAGCCCACGTGCAGGAAAGAAACCACTTAGAGGTAACTATCAGGACATGCTAGGTGATCCAGCAGCCCCTCTGCAGCCTCCCGCTGCCTGCACCAGGGCCACGCACTGGGTATCTCTCTCCACTGGACATTCAGGGTTCTCCAAATGATTCCTCAAAGCTGCTGCTCGATGAAACAAGGTCACCTCTATCTAAAATATATCTGGCAAGGTTGAAGAATTAACTGTTGGCAAGTGTTGCACATAGGTGTAACTTCCAGGAGAATCCTAGAACAATCATTGCTCTTAAAGAAACAAGAGTCCTTCCTAATTCAGGAGGAATCCACTAAGGGAGCCTCTGTCACACTGTTTTCCCCTGCACTCTGCCATCTCTGCTGTGTAAGCTGGTGAGCAGCGTGTCAGGTCCAGAACGTCAAATCTGCTGGCCCCTACACAGGAACCTGAGAGACCTTTCGGGGTCTCACGCTGCATGCAGATTTACATCATGCCTCTTTCAACACATTTAGGAAGATCTAAACCAAACCTGCTTGTTGGTTTAAAGCCAGGCACTGATGGTCTAATATTTGCATTGAATGTTACCTTGTTCAGCTGGGTCAAACAAAGAGTGAGATACCACTCCCTAGGAGTAACGGAGACAAGATGACCCAAACAGATAATTTAGGTAGTTAAGGTAGTATTCACAATGAATAACTTTGTCAGAATTTGGCCTTCAGACTGTAAACTCAAAGACTTTTGGAGGAGGCTGCACAGTCATGGGAGTGGCCAGTACAATGTCAGGAGACCCAATCTCTGTGTCCTGCTCTGGGTAGTGTTAACGGGCTAGCTGTGCCATCACCTTTCACCATGAGTAAATCTTTGTTGTAAGTAAAACTGCAGTGTTCTAAAGGAGATCTGTGAAAGTTCCATTGCTTTTGACATTTAAAGCTAAGCCAGCTGAACTCTGGAAATGGTTACAGAAAACAGTCCTTTACTGGCAGGAAGATGGATGATCTGGCTTTCCAGTTTCTCTTTCCTTGATTATTCACTTATTTTCATTAATTTCTTTGTTCCACCCTTGTACTACAATTAGGTAAATTTTATCCTCATTATAAAATCATTACTGAGTGAAAAGTTTGATAATTATTGTATAAGCTTAGACCACAAGAGTTCAGATTCAGGCTGGAATAATTTGTTGAGATGTAATACGAAAGTTTCCACAGTATCTGTCCTACATTTTTTCTGCTTCTGGCCTGTGTTTTCTTTCTTCTTTTCACAAACACCAGAAGTTCACCAAAGGAGCAAGACAAGATAAATGGACAAGGACATGTAGGAGGTGATAAATCTACAAACATTTATTCAAAGCCATTGTCTTTGAAGTTAATTTGATTCCTTAAAAGATATGTATTCTTCTGTGTGGCTTGTAAATATTTTAGTCAAGTAATCATATCTAATGAGAAAGGAATCAGAAAGTTTTAAGTCTTTGACAATGAATTTGCTTTGCTCAAATGAGGCTGAGTTCATTCAATTTAAATGATCAAAACAGAGCAGCAGTCAAGCCTACAACTGTGATCAGTAACTGGGCCTGCCAAAGTAAGCTTCTTAACCTTATATCTGGATGGCTTAAATTCTGCTAAGTCCTTGTGCCTCTTGTATTCCTGCTCAGTGCCTTGCTTACCCACTCTGAAGCACTTTTCCGAGAGGTACTTTGCTGTTTTCATTAATGAGGCACTGGAACATAGGTGGAATTTAAGCTATCTGAAAATTGCCTTGCAATAGTTCCTTCTTCTCTAATTCAGTTGCACAAGAGCAAAAACTAGTAAAGAACATATTAGAGTGAAGGACAAATTCCTTCTCCCATTCCTCCCATACTTGGGAAGTTTGTTCTTCTCTTTACCCTACCAAATTGAAACTCCAAAACTAGAGGAGGAGAAAGGTTGCGAACTTGTGATGACTTCTTCATGAGAAATAATACAGTTATTATTATCTCCTTTTGTTCAACTTCTTCAGACATGCGATGTCTACGCAGGTAGGAGACCCAAGTCCTGAAATAACAATTGCCAGGGAGAAGAGAGTAGGAAGTTAAGGGGAGGAAAATGAGAAAAGACTTGTCTAAGATAGGAGTGATGCACTGAGCTTTGTACATTCTTACTTCCTTTGCATGTCTGTGAGATTTGTACTTTCTGTATTTCACCAGAGCTGATAGGTGGAGACATGGTGAGCTGAGCTTTGCAAAGTTTCTAGCGTTTGTGCTTGTTTTCTGCCTGCTTGGAAGAGGAGCTGGAGAACTGATTACTTTAGCGATGATGCATTATTATGAGTCAATAAATAACCACAATCAGCTCTTAATAATAAAGTAGATAAATACTGGCTTAGGGACTGTAATTATTAATTTAAAAGAGAGTCTTTTATTAATTTCACAAATTTGAGTGACTAATGATGAACATAGCACTTTGTACTGAGTACATCTTTCTCTAATTCACTATTCTTAATATAGTAATGTAACCATTTCCCATTAGGATATGGCATTTTTTATGTCCTACTTCTTGTGATTGGAGGGAGCAGTAAGTTCAAATCTGCATCTTCAGTGAAAATTAGATGCATGGCTGTTTCTACAATGAAATGATAGGAACTCTGGAAAATAACAGTAAAGTTAGGAATAGTAACTTAAGGGATATGCTGAAAGATCCTATCAGGGAGAACTGGTATATTAGAATCATATAGGAAAACATGTAGATAGTATCAAAACAACTGTCTTTTTTTCTTTTCAGTATACTTGCATGCTGCTTGCATGTTTTAATAAACATGCATGGTTCATTGTTCATTACTAGAGAATTAAAAAATTAAAATGTATACGCCCTTAGAAAAGATTCAGTTTCCTGACATCAGCAGATACCTGTCTTTCAAATCACAAGATTGTCTTCATCAGGCATCCATGGCTGCTAGGTTGAATTTGGAGAAAACACATGCACTCTGGTTTTGCAAAAAATATCCTACAAACTCTTTTCAGCAACCCCAGTTTGGGTTCTGCAAAAAGCCTCCTGAAGAAAAGTTGTAATATAAGGAGACAAAATCTGTCTTTTTTCAAAAACAAAGTTGATAAAGAAATCTCCATGTGATGGGTGGACTAGCACTTGAAAAATTCAGAGGGTGTTTTTGCAGCTGACCCTTCATGAAGTATGAAATAATTTGCATTCCAGAATGCCATCACTCTTCAAAAATGTATAGTATATAGTATATACTACCTCTGCAGTGAGATTCTGAGAAAATTAAAATGCCAGGAGAAAATAATAAAATAATATAATTAGTGAAACGGACAACTCACCTTGACTTTGAAATTCCTTTGGAAAATTTACACAAAGTACATTTCAGCTTGGTGCTGAATTAAGTAATATGAAATTACAAAAGGCGAGATTATTAAGTTATTGCACAGTGTGACACCCTCAGGCTCTTCAAGGTAATGTTTAAAACTTTGGCCCTTAAGTAGTTTCATAGCATTATGAAAGATCTTTAGGCTAGCAGTTTTCAAAGTGTGACCCTCTGCCACTAGTATCTGACAAAGGTTTTAATTTGCCCACCTTAGCTGTAGCTATCCCGCTCAGAAGATACTGCGCTGCTGATGAATTTTGTTGCACAGCCCCACCATGGTCCCATGCATGCATTAAGATAAAAAAAACAAAATTTTGGGAACTCCTGTTTCAGCCTGTTCATAAGTATTAGTGCATGTTTTATATTCTTATTTAAAGCTTCAGGAGAATAAATAGTTAACATAATTGGTGTATTATACAAAAAGGGGAGAGTATTCATCATGTGTAACTTGGGTTATGATTTTTTCAGATATTGACTCCTTTACTTGTTGTGTATTTGAATACTTCAGAATCATATGGCCACCTCAGGAAACAGCAATATTACTATCGCTCTTGCCAGAAAACATAAAAAACATTATGTGTTTATGGTTGCACTAAGCCCATAAAATAAAAGAGGTATATCAAGATTCTTCTTTACAAATATTTGAAAATATCTGGAACCTGTGCAATGTGAGACCATTCAAGTGTTTCACGTATCTCTACAGAAGAAGAGCAAAAGTCAACAGAAAATAAGCCCCATCTAAGTCAAGGCTCTGACGAACAGCATTCCTCTGTCAGAGCATGGGAATAGGCACCTGTGAGAATTACAGACTGGGTCTTAGGTGGGTGGAACCAGAAGAAACACGTAGAAGTCTATTAATCTGCTTACCGTAGAACTTAAGATATTCCTTCAAAGTGCAGATGGAGATTCAGGATAAACTGTGGGATGGGCAGTAAGCAGAACAACTTGTGAGACTGGAAACTTGCACAAAAGGTGAGGGGATGGGGTTGGGTCACATTTTCAAACTTGTCTGGCTGATAGGTGAGGATTTGGTATGTTTTTCAAGTCCAGCAATAGAACTGCAGTGTAGGAAAAAAAAAAAAAAGTAACAGAATGTTACTGAATCAACAACCTTGCCAAGTATATGTCGTAATATGGCAAAGTTCTTGAGCAGGAGTAAGAAAAATGAGTTACAAATTTCCTCACATGCACAGAAGTCCCGCTGAAAGTTTGTATCACTTCCTACAGAGCATTCAGGTGCTATTGAAAGTTCTTCCTAAGCAATACATGCCCAGTTAATCAAATCACCTTACAGTGATATACCTAGGATCCCTCTGTCTTTCTTTGTGTGAAATGCCAATAAAGAAATGTTAGCTTGATATTTTAATGGACATATGTCCTTGGTGGTACCACGGGACCACAGACTTGATCATATGATTTGACATTCCCAAGGATCTATGATCATTTTGGTACTGCCATATCACCAGCAATCTGTGCAAACACTGAGGTCCATGTTTGAAACAAATTTGGAGAAACTTAAAATTTTTTTTAAAATGTAGTGAATTTCATAGAAGTTTTAGGATGATGGTTCTGAGATTTCATTTTAAGGGATTCTTATGTGGTTATTTTCTGTAAGAGAGAATGTTGTTGCCCTTGACTCTTCTTAACAAACACTCTTAACTATGGAGTCTTTTAAATCTTAATAAAAATGGAAATAGACTGCTCTTATCTATCCAAGTGTTTGTCCAAACTAAAAGTCTTGCCCAGTTTTGAATTATCTCAGAGCTAAGACTTTTGCAGTGCAGCGAAGGGAAACCTCCTCTGAATTAGCCTGGAGTTCTCCAGAAATAAAATGGACAAGATATTGAGGCCAGCTCCTGCATTTGAAACATTTTGCTTCCAGAAATTAACTTCAGTAAAATCTCCCCAGATGTTTGGATTGTATAACTGGGCTCTCTTTATCTGTGCTTTCTATGGATTCTGAAATTCTCTGGCATTTAGACTTTTAATCTAATGTTTGAAAAATCGAGTCTGGAATAGGTAACGTTTTAGTGTCAAAGATTTAACAGCTTATTTATACTGTATATTCAGAGAAACGTCTGGCCTTGATCTAATCTTTGTGCTGAAGTACTTAGTGATATGATGTATATATAATCTGTTGTTAGTTTTGCAGTTAGTATTTATTGTTCCTATTCAAACAGTATAATGGTGAAATTTCAGTAGCTATGTAATGACAATTTTGCGCTGTGGCAAAAGCCTTTGCAGTTAGTCAGGGACTGATTTACTTACATTAAAATGTCAAAAAAGCTGCTAAACCTGCCAAGAAATAACAGAATATAGCACTGTGACTTGTATATATTTCATTCTGTAATAAGTACATCATACATCAAGACCAAGATAAAAGTATGCAAAGCCAATAACTAGAAGAAAGAATACAGAGACTAGCCAAGATAGCAATATAAAGTTAGCAGTCAGCAATAAGCTGCTTTTTATTAACAACATGCCTGACCAAGATCAGTGCCTGTACTGAAAGAAAGCGGAGTCCCGAGTATTTGTGCAACTAAGGATCTAGACTCTGAGAATTCACCTCAAGCTGTACTTTTATCTGCTGTGTTATCAGAGTTTACTAAGATACTACAAATAACTGTAGGTATACGAAAAAAGTAATGTTTGGGAGATGAGAGATGATTAAACTAAAAAAGATTACCCCTGGAAGACAAAAAACTCCACAGACCCTGGGTTTTTTGAAATAAAAGTTGGAATACTATCATGTATCTCTAATGCAAGAGGGCTAGCCCTCCATTTTGTGTTTGGTGTAGTATAGATCAAGTGATATCTTGAATTGTTCAAGCCTTGTGAGGACTTAATGGTTTTAGTCTTACCTTGGAGGACACAAAATGCCACTGAGGTAAATAAAAAAAAAAGAACAGCAATGCTAAAAGAGAGAAACTGGTCTAAAAGGCCATAGTGGGAAACCCCCAGTATTCCAAGCAAGCAGGGACAAACTCAGTTCTTTCTGAAGTAAAGGCAAAAGTGCATTATACAGGCTCAGAAAATGCTTTTGAAACCAAACTTTTCAGACATGACAAAGCCTGCACTTTGCATGTGAATGAGAGACAGCAAACTCTAAAATTGCCACTTCAATGTTCTTATATAAAACTTCTTTAAATAAAAGAATTTACCACGAATACAAACAATAAATAACAGCAAACTCTACAATAGTAAGAATTGTTGTAAGTTGGAATGCATACATTTACAGGTTTTATCTCAGATCACCTTCTCTTCTGTGCAGTGTTTCCATTTTGTATAAAGTTCTTAAGAAGATGAGTTTAAGTTGCATTAGATGGAATGCAGATATCTAAGTGGAAAAAAAGACTAGACTTTCTTGATGGGTGTTCTTTTCTTATTCGGAAATTGTGTTCAACTGGTTGCAAATGCTAAGAAGTGGTCATGCCAGCAGCTCAGGATATTCATCATTTAATTCCAATGGAAATTAAAATGAATGTGTAAGAGCAGCAAGTATGAGGTTGAAAACTGGACAAAGTTAAGAAGGAAAATTTGGTTTATGCATCCAATTTAAAATTGGCACTATGTACCCAAAAAACGTTCTAGGTGTGGCATGGCAAATAAAAGCATTCAGTTTTGCAAAGGAAGTAATTATTTTTAAATTTGGTGTTACTCCAATTCAGAAAAAACTCCCCAAAGATTCAAAATTCTCCTCAGCCTGGGTGTGATATGTCAGGAGCCTCCAGCAGCTTGCTAGGTAGGCTACTAAGGAGCTTGTACAGCTTAAGTGGCAGGTAAAAGTATTTTCCCCAGAGGAAGGTTGTCAGAATTAAGCTGTCTTTGAAAAGTAATTCAAGTTTGATGAATTGACAAATATCAATTAAATTTTTAAAAGTCACTTAGATTCCAGAGGAAATTGCTATCACTTTAGCATTTTAAATTTTAGATTTAAACATATATTGGGTGGTTTGCAACTAGGCTGGTTTCTACATTGTCTACCCATTTTTTTGTGGCAGAGCTAAACTATTGATCAGTTTATGCACATTCTCACTCTAAGTGTGCTGTAGCCCATTTCCTCATGTTGTTTGTTTTTTTTTAAAAAAAGAAAAGGTTATACTAAACCAGGACTGTACAGAGGTGAGCAGGATTGGAAAGTAAGTGGGAGAGCTTGTCGCTTTTTTAAGTTCCTGAAGTGTTGCATTAAGACAAACTATTAAAATACAAACTATGATTCTTCCAACTTTTATCATGGAATGTTTGGATGTAGCCCAAGTGCTAATGCAGCACATAAATCTTTCTCTGCAAGGATATCTAGATATGCCTCTTAGACCTGCAGATCTTGCAATTCTATATTATGCTGCTTTTTGCTAGGAAGATTTTCCTTATTATTGCTATTGTTGTCTCTCGCATTTCAAAATATATTTTTTAAACCTTGTTTGAGGCACATAATTGGAGGAACTAGCTGAAGCCCTAGCCACCTTGAATTAGGCTAGGAACTGTTTGTTTTCAGTTATTTGCCAGAGTTATGTCAATAGATCTTGTTACTTGGATTTTTGTGGTTGATGGGGTTTTGCTAAAATATTTCATATCACATGGAACTGAAATATTTGTGAATAGACGATATCACTGCTGATAATCATCCTGCAGCCATTTTTTCTCTTTCTTATAATTCTCTGAGTAATTCCCAACAATAACGTTTTTCTGTTCTTTTTAATAACCATTACTTTTCTAAATATAAATAAAGCTTACCAAATACTTTAACATAGATAAATGAAATTTTCGAATGCTTTCAGTTATGGTACTTCACCAAGAACCAGGCAAGTGCAAATAACACTTAAGTACTCAAAATATACTGTATATTAGAACTGGAAGTCAATAATGGCTAGGCTAAACCTCAGCTTAATAGTGCAAAGCCTGGGACAGGCTCATGTTTACAGCTTCACCTGTCTCAGAGCATCTTTAGTGCATTTGTGTCTTAAAGATTTTGCAAAATCCTGTAGGTTTATAAGAGTAGCTGCTACAGATTACTCCTCTTTCTCAACCTTCTCATTCCAGCAGCAGACGTCTGAAGCAAAGGCACAGGGAATTTGTCTGAACCTTAAGGTTCTGGTAACAGTAGTTGTTGTTTAGCGACCATCATACTCTCAAAATAAGACAGATTTTTTGAGCTCTAGGCCACAATCGCCAAACTTTCTGTTATACAGAAGTATTTATATGGTATAAGCAATATGTTTACATGCTCTGGGGATACAGAAATTATTCTTTTCCTCCAAGAATGATGCCTAAGGCTATTCTATCACGGCAACTTTTCTTCAAAATTGAGATCAAACTGATTTGTTTAACAGAATGTGTTTTATGGTTTTCAACAGTTATCTTTTTCCCAAGATAAAAAGGACATGCTAAAATCTGTAATCACTATTCTGTTTCTCAGTTTTTGATTAAGAAAGCCATGAAAGAGTTTTCATAAAGTAAGATGTCCAAGGGGAGCAAAATACGCAAGTCAACATTATGCAGTAATAATACAACGTTTCCACATACTTCACTGATACTTTTTTTTTCCCTCCTAGCAAGACAGGGCTTCAGCTGTTTACAAATACCATTAGTAGTTACTAATAGTATGGATAGTTAAGTTTCTGAAAGTTGTTTTTATCAGTCACATGGTATTTATGTCTGTTTCTGATCTCTGAAAGAAGAAATGTAGTTAAAATTCTGAAAGCTTTAAGCAGATAACTAGCATTAACAATTAAAAATATAAGACAAAATACATACCACATAAATTAATCATAAAATCATAGAACCATAGAATCATTAAGGTTGGAAAGGACCTCTAAGATCATCTAGTCCAACCATCAACCCAGCAATTAACAAGGGATTAAGGAACATATGCATGCACAGGCAGATGACTGTTCTTGTGCATTAGGTGATGATCTTAAATTCAGTATTTAAACTCTACCTAATTCCTTAGGTAGCTCCTTAGTTTCTGCATTTGCCATGAGTATTCTTACTGTTTAGGGGAAAAAGAAAGAGCATAAACTACAGCAGAGTATTACAGTAGCACACCTGATATTGTGGCTTTTAGCATAAGCAGGTAGCAGGAACATATACCTCAGTTTACCAAACAAAGGGTGGTGAAAGAAAAAAAAAAACAAACCAGAAACAGAGAAGTGACTTGCAAGAAGTGTCATTGGTAGAGCCTGTGGCCTGTTCCAAACTTCATGTATAAGACTATATGCTTCTCCAGGTTGAAAGCTTTTGCTGGTTTTATTGGGGAGGGAGGAGTGAAATCTGATCTCTATAATTTAGGCAATTAATTTTCATCTAAAACTTAGATATTTAAATATCTATGGCTCCCGATCATCCACTGGGACTGGTGGAGTAGGCTTGCTGTTCTCATAGTTCAATTTTCTTCCCAGAGAAACCAGGGGTGTGAGTGGAAGACAAGAGGGAGTGGGAGTGGAGATGGGGCACACCAGGTCTTGCCTCAACATAGAGTTTATACATCAGCAGAATATTATCTGGATCTGGGTATTAGGGAACGGATCCAGTTTCCACATTATAGAGAAAGCAGTCTGTCAAATGAAGCACATAAATTCCTTATACAGTTAGAGGAAAAGACGTGGGTGTCTCTGAAGAGCTCCAGAGGGAGATCCCATCTGATTAAGTGCAGGCATTTAAGAGACTTAGACAATGAAAAGAAAAATGTGCTTCTTCTCTCATCTCTCTCACTTCCAAAAATTTACACAAGGAGATTTATTTGTTGCTATGATCAGTGTCCTTATGTCATTTTGACAAGCTTCTTATAATTGAAATGCTGCAACTCATAAGCTCTCTCAAAACAGGGGATACAAAACATTAAAACTGAACAATGTACATGTACTATAAATAATACCTGGAGCTAGTTTTATCTGGTCACCAAGTATAATGCTATTTCTGATTTAAACAGCACACTCGAACTTACTTCCACCTCCCGTTAACTTTGGCCAGTTCAAAACTTAAAAAAAAAAATAAAATTACTCTTTGTGTTAATATGTATCTTTAATTATAGATATTGTTAGTTTACTTCCTCACTCCTAATGATTTTTTTTTTCATAAAAGATTTTCAATTATGTACTTATCTGCTGCAATTTTGCCACATTATTTTATTTTATGTGTCTGTTCTTAACCCACTACTCTTCCCCTGGCTGACATTCAGAAAGGAACAAACTATATCCCTGTCTTGATCCTTGGCCACTAGAGATGGGCTTCTAATGAAGTTCACTGAATTCACTGAGGCTCTGCAAGGAGCAACTTGGCAGGGTTGACACCTAAACAGAAGCTGTTGAGAAAACCCTTTCCTCCTTATGAAAAAACATAGCAGCATGTGGGATGAGTGACACAAATCCTACAAAATCATTGAATAAGAACTGAACAACCCATCACCTCCCTCACAATGTTTTTCTCTTCAATTTCTTGATCAGGGGCTAATTGCCCTTCATGAGAGAAAAAATGTCATTTATAAAATCAAGTGTCGTGGGGTAGGAAGTAAAAATTTATTGTCCTACTGTTTCTACAGAATTCACCTAATCACCCCATGATGGTTATCTCAGAAAAGTATTGTTCCACTGTTTTTCAGATTTAAGATTACCACACCGAGATTCTGCAGAACTAATGCATCCTGCTTTCCTATCGCCTCCTGGCTCGCCCCTTTCAGCACCTCCTGCTCACCGATCCATTCCCCACCTCTCAGTGTTTTACCACCATACTCCAGTCCTCTCCCAGCATTCTAGCATTGTCTCCAGTTTCTACCTCCCACTATTTTCTCCACACCTGCCCATGTCTCCCCTATTTTTCCTGCTTGACCAACCTGATCTCCTTCTATGACAAGATGACCCACCTAGTGGATGAGGGAAAGGCTGTGGATGTTATCTACCTGGACTTTAGTAAAGCCTTTGACACTGTCTCCCACAGCATTCTCCTGGAGAAGCTGGCGGCTCATGGTGGGGATGGGTGCACCCTTCACTGGGTTAAAAACTGGCTGGGTGGCTGTGCCCAGAGAGTGGTGGTGAATGGAGTTCAATCCAGTTGGCAGC
>VZTL01055369.1:619-15638 GCA_013400535.1 Scopus umbretta | reverse complement strand
AACAAGGAAAATAATTTAATTTACAATGTGGATGACAGGAGAGGAAAAAAACCCCACAAAACCTGTAAAGCAAAAGTCAACATTTTCAGTAATTTTTTTTATACATGTATACGTACATGCATATGAAAAACTAATGCATAGTCTTCTGATCAACCATCCTTGAAATAAAGCACAACCAAAAAGGACACAAAAATGACACCTGTGACACCTATATAACAGTCTCCAAAGGCAAAAAACCCCAACTATTGGTCTTACAAATTGGTGGTTGCTGGAAGTCTAGACTGCAAACCACATTGGATTGTACAGCGCTCAAACCACACAAGAATGGAGACTATTATAGCAGCTGTTACCATGGACGTTGATAGAAATCTAAAAAGTGCAAAGGATAAACATAACAAAAAAATAAAACCTTTCCAGATGGCTGTACAGCTTCCTAAAAATATACACTGCCACTGAAGGCTGGCTGGATTGAAAAGAAAAGATATGTAGTCCAAAATAAAAATGCTGTAGAACCTACTGTATGTTAAAAAAAAGAAAGTAAATTAGAAGATGTTGGTTAGTGAAATTCTACAGTCTCTGTAGACCTTAACTATACAATATAAAGTTGCAGATGGGAGGTATAACTAAGATTTGTGCATAGAAAATAATGTGAGCACCATTCTAAAAAGCATGGATGGATGGTTAAACGATAAATGCCATTTGGTTGCATTTTGATAAAACAAACATAATGTTGCTAGACTAAAACAAGCAAGTAAACCCAATATTGACTAGCAAGTCTTCCTGCTTCTTTTCTATACAAGTCTCACCACGCATGCTCATGCCTATGTCACCTCAAGATTAGACTAATGTAACTGATTTATAGGGGTCTGGTTTTGGTATGTGGTCCCCAGCAAGCAAAAGAAATTAAGCTGGAACTCATGCATGAGAGCTTGTCAGTGTCTGCAAATTGTAGTTTCCTTGAATAACTGCCTGCTGTTTAAGATGAATGGCAATTCCATATATCATGACACACAGTGAACACCATTAGCAGATATATTTCTGGATGTCACAGTGCTCCTGATATTACCTTCTACTTTCAGAAGCTTTTACCAGTTTGGCTGAAAGTTTCCTGACCCATTTGTCTGCAGGAAAAAAATAAAAGGGAGATAATCATCCCAACTCTTCCCATATCAAGACTTAAAGGACATAGGGCTGCTTTCATGTTCTCTAAAATGAGAAATTGGTCAGTGTTTTACAGTGTTAGAGTTAAGACTACTTCAATTAGAAAGTTAAAATTTAGCAAGGTTTTTGCTCTTACGTTTGTCATCAAGAGGCTGCTGTAAGAGGACTTTTCTTCCAGTCTCCAGTCTCAAATTATTTGGCGTGGATTTATAGTATTTTGTTTTCATACCAACATTATTATTTAGATTT
This sequence comes from Scopus umbretta, assembly GCA_013400535.1. Classification (NCBI taxonomy): domain Eukaryota; kingdom Metazoa; phylum Chordata; class Aves; order Pelecaniformes; family Scopidae; genus Scopus; species Scopus umbretta. The sequence continues at coordinate 14,228 of VZTL01055369.1, read as the reverse complement.
AAATAGTTCTTCCTTTCTTGTTGTTGTATCTTCTCTGATATATTTCTAATCAGCTTCCTCTTCCCACTCAAGTTTCATTTTGCTGGACCAAACAAGCCAACAAGCCTTCCTTTGCTTACCCCTCATAAAGTACATTCGCCTTTCCCTTGATCAGCCTTACAGGCCCTCCCTGCATTTCTCCCAGTTTGATCATGGGCGACAACCAGAGGTGTGTGAAATTCCAGTGCTGGTAATGCACTGGGAAACAAAGAAAGGAGAAAAATCAGAGCCTGACATCTTAACTTAAGAATTGTTATTTCTCATCATTCAACTGTGATGTCTTAACATTCTCTAAACATTTTTAGTGCCATAGAGGTACATGTAGAGCAGAGAGTGATATTTTTGAAATAACTATCTAAACTTCCACTGCCTGTCAGTATAATTCCACACTCTATTGCTAATTTCAATCTAAATTGCTTCCTTTCAGGCCTAAAACCATGCAATCTAAATAATATATTAAACATGAAGGATCCAAATGAAGCCTGGCAGTCACTCAAGGTGAGATTACAGGCTGTTTAAAATGAGCATGTGCCATTTTAGAGGCAGGTGTCTCAAAGGTAATTGTCATCATCTTCTTTGGATTATTCCAGAAATCATCAGGAAGATTGTGTACTTCCATTAGCCTCGACAGCTGGTTCCGCTGACGCTGGGATGTCATAAAAAGTGTTGTTAGAGTGATACATTTCTCATGGAGAGTGCATGGGTACATAGAAGAAATGCTGCTCTGAACCAGGTATTCACCTGAATGACTCCTTCCTCCTGTAGGATATAACAATCATGTATTATTAAACTGGAAAGAAAGGACACCATCCAAGACACTGTCCAAGCTATTACAAGGTGCCTTGGATGCAACCTCTAGATACAGGTTCTTACTATAATGTCCCTTACAGGAAAATGATACAATGGACATCTCATTTTAGATGATAGACTCTGTTTTCCTAACCACATTTCCTAGCCAATCAACAGAGTAATAATTTTGCTAAATGATTTAAAACATATCTATGACTTTATGAACATATGGATGTTGTATACAGTCTGCATTCTATATCATTCCACAGCTAAATTAGGAAGTTGCATTCTGGCTTAGTAAAGTACTTGCGTAAAGAACAATTATTTGCACTATTTATAGTGGTTGCTTAGGTGTTCCCTAGCTGTTTTGATTAATTAAGCCTCTAGAAAGGCTCCCTCCCCAACATCAGCAATCCTTGTTTATTAAAACTATTACACTCCTTTCTCAAGATCTTCCTGTTGAGCTATAATTTCATTATCTCAGTGACTGGCTGCACTGGGGTGTTTCTGTTTGAATGCAAGAAGATTAGCATGTTAACCCTTGTTTTTGTATATTGTATACTATCTCTGATACAATTATAAATCACTCATTGTAACTGTGCTACATGCAGTAGCTCTAAGCAAAACAGAAGCAGCAAAACGTAGCTCTAAGAAGCAAAGCTTAGGTTGCTCAGCATGACAAAATCAAGATCATCTCCATTCTAGATTACTGAAGGAACTAGTATAGGAAATAGCAAGTCCAGCAGCAAGGATTTTTAATGAACGTTTTTGGTACAGTAGGATTGTATGATTAGAGAATATCAAAACCAGGAACAATCTTTTAAAAATAACTCCCCCTCCTCCTCCACAATCTTCTGCTCTTTTACTTCTCACCAAGGCCAACTTAGGGCTTCTTAACTGTGTGAGCAAAAGTGAATTTTGCCACTGCATGGGTGAGCATCAGGGATATTTACTTTGTCCTCATTGTTTGTGGTGACATTTCAGTTTTGTGATGGAGCAAAGAAGGATTTGTGGAGGACAGAATAGGCAATACAGGGGTTGAAGAAATTTTTAAAGATCTGGTGAATAGGGCCAACTGGAAGAGAATGGCCTGAGGTCCCTCTGTCCCTACCCTGCCAGTCAAATCTCTGGTCTCTTCCAGGCAGAGCCTTCACCCCTTAGAAAGGATGCTTGCCCGGGCTCAGAATGGACCATGTGCTCAGGACATAGAAAGTCTACCTTGCTGGGTGTGAGAAGTAAAAACTATAGTTCCCAGGCTCCTCAGCTCTCCAAAGCTGCTGCTTTTTTTCCACAGAGCCCATTCATAAAAAAAATTATTCCTGTGTCTCTATCTTTTCATGTATCCCTTCCGTCCAGGATAAGATTTATTTCTGTAGGGTGCCCTTCTTCTGGCCCAGCTTCTCATTCTCCAGTCCATAACAGCACAGGACACAGTCTCCTGCTCTTCCTCTGAGACAACCTTCTTGTTCTCTCCCTCGTGGCAGGAGGAGGATCTACTCCAGTCTCCACACTGGGCACCCAGTGACCCTCACAGGCTTCACCCTGTTCCCAGACTTCCCATTCTCCCATCTTATTTCCTCTACCTTCACCCCTCAACTGGCACTGAGAGCAGGAGCCAGTCAGTGAAGGAAAGGGCTGGAGGTGATGCATATTTCTTCTGCCTTCTCTCAGCTCCTGCTCCAAATGTTGTCAGGGAGCAGAGACAAGACACAGAAAAAGTGGGGACAAGGTAAGCAGGCATCAAAACAGTGGCTACGCTTGACAGCTGCCTCCCAACTCTATATCTAAAATCAGCCCTGTTACTAGGCAAAGTATTAGAAGAGATTTTGAAGGAAAATATAACTAAGGAATGAAGACAAATAAAATTGGATAAAATACTGGAGAGTTTTATTAAAGCTATTTTTTTGTCAGATTAGCCTATTTATTTTATTTTGTTTTATTTTATTTTATTTTTTCTAGTGTAAAGTAATACAGTGGCTTTATTTCCTCAGATTTCAGAAAAGCACTTTCTAATATGCTGTGTATAAAATTAGTTCTGTAGGTGGAAATGGTGGCAATTAATAGAGAAGGGGGGGTGGATTAAAGAGCTATTGAAATGGGAGGATATGCAGAAGGGGATACTGGGATGGAGGAAGGCTACTGCTAGTATCCTCAAGGGATCAATCTGTGACAGATCCTGTTTAATGTATTCATTAATGACCCAAATGTAGAGAACTAAATACATGATTCTGAAATTCAGAACTGGGCATAAAGCTGGGAGGTAATGCTGAAACAGGGAGGTGGGGAGGGAATCATCCATTAAAAGAAGGCGGGGGGATCAGATGACTCGGCCAACTGAAATAAAAAGTATGAGATGAAACTTGAGAGTTTCAAATTACAATACTGTGCACTCAGAAATGAGTAATAAAAACTTCTGTTATAAATAGAGGATTTCTAAAATGGAAGTAAAAAAAGATCATTCCTTAGCTGGAAGATGGCTATGAACTGCCATGGACTTTTCTTGACTAAAGGTATTTTCCACTGTAAAAGGCATTGGTTAAACTTTATTTGGCAGATTAAAAGATTTTGCCTTTTTAACCTAACCAACTGACTGTCAAAAGGGATAACTTTCTCCAAGTAATTTTGGAGAACAAATATCAAGCAGGAAAAAAATTCTGAAGTTANGGGGAAGGGTCAATTACTGGAATGGTCTTCCAAATGGCCAACTGGAGAAGAAATCAAAATTGGTTTAAGATGATGCTTGATAAGCTACTGAAAGGGATTGCATATCAAAATAGGGTGATGTAAGGAGACTGGAAATTAAGTTTGTGATACAAAGCCTTGGACATCTGATGCCTTTGAAACAAGAGTAAGTCACCTGATCACACTGTATATTAATGACATCTTTCTGGGCTTGTTGTTGCTTGGGGGAGAGAGGGTGGATTTTTCCCTGCTGACCCATAAATGGCTACTGGAGATTATGTAAGGATAGTTGCCTTCGCTTGACCTTTGTGCAAAAGAATAAATAGCCACTCACAGTTTTCCTGGAGCCATTACATGTTCAAGAGACTACAACAGAAATCTACAGCTCAAGACTGGCAGGTACTAGATTTGGCCCACTCTTCCACATTGTAGGATGTGGTCTGCTTTCTCAATTCATATGGGTTTTTTTTGACAACTTGTAATTATTTAGTATTTAAAAAAACCCAAATTTGGTTTGATTCAGACACAAACTGGACATGGAAATGGATAATGAGAGCATCCAGTACAGCAGTGATTAAAGTGATCTAGAAGATACATTTCAAAGCATAGCCCCAGAAGGTTACACTGTTTCAAAAGAGAAAGTATATCATGATTGCCACCTTCTGTTTTTTTCTCATATATTTTTAAAGCTATTCTGTGTTGGCATCTGTTTATTAGGCCACACAGTCCATTTTCTTAATCTAATTTAGCAACTCTTAGATCATAACCGTGTGTTTTTGGAAGACCTTTTTAACTATAGACATAAGTTCACCATGGTCTGAGGAGCACAGGTGATTTAAATTGTTTCTTTTTAGACAGGATATTTGGAGTTTAGTGTTACATTATTTTGCAAAAATTTTCTAAAAAACATTGTTTCCAGGCCCTAGTCTAGAGGTATGTTTCTGAATGTGACCATCTGTGATTCTGCGTGAAGAAACCCAAACCTGCTAACCCTAATTCTCATGGTCTGTGTTCCTTGTTCAGGTACATCTTGTGTGAATAAACATTTCCTAATATACTTCTCTTTTCATGAAAGCCTATCATTTTTGAGACTCCTGAAAGCAGAAAAGAGGAGACACCTTTTCACTCTGAAGAAATAGTTTTGGACTATGGCATTTATGGTGTTTATTCAAATACTTGAACAAATCAAGGTCAAGGGCCCAGATACTGTAATGTGACTGTCTGTACTGTTGAATGGTTACAGGGATTCTTGGCATGCTTCTGACCTGAGGTAACCAGTACTCTCACAAGCTATTCCTAGGCATCGCCCAGGAGTAAACTTGCACCAGGGAGCATTCCTTGATGGTGGTTTAAATGTGACCCTTGTGTTGGAGAGCAAGGCGGGTTTCTAGTGCGAGCATGGAGAGGATTGTCATGGGTTAGTTCATTAATACAGAAAGAGCCATAGCATCCTGTGCTAGAAATCTAGAAGAGAGGGAGTTTTTCTCAGATAAATCATCATGTGCCTATCCATAGAAACAAGGAGGTGTAAAATGACTGGGTAGCTAAGAGTGATGTAGAAAACATGACCAGGTCAGGTAGAACGATGAGCTCATGTTCGCAAAGAATATCACAGTAGAAAGTGTTTCTGTCAAAAGAACAAAATAGCTGTGGGGCTACAGGAAGTGTGATTGCAGATAGAAGTGCCAACAACATGAAGTTTTAGTTATGTGGGAGTAGGGGTGATAGACTGATGGATGGAAAGACATCAAGTATTTTAAAAAATAGACTTTTTTTCCCAAAGGCAGTAGAATTAGTAGAGGAAAAATACAGCAAAGAAAAGTGTCCTTACAATGAGTTTGAACAGACCATGAAAAAGTTTTTCGGTGAAAGTAGAGAAAGCTATGCCAACTACAGATTGTACAACTGTACTGATTTTGGCTGGGATTGAGTTAATTTTCTTCATAGTAGCTCGTATGGTGCTATGTTTTCAATTTCTGATGAAAACAGTGCTTTTAACACAGGGATGTTTTAGTTATCAGTGAACAACACTTACACAGAGTCAAGGCCTCTTCTGCCTCTCACCCCACCCCACCAGCGAGCAGGCTGGGGGTGCACTAGAAGCTGGGAGGGGACACAGCTGGGACAGCTGCCCCAGCTGCCCCAAGGGATATCCCATACCATATGGCATCATGCTCCGCAAGAAAACCAACAGGGGATGATTTTGTCAGGGCTACCATTGCTTGGGAACTGGATAGGCATCAGTCGGCTGGTGGTGAGTGACTGGGGTTTTTGCATCGCTTGGTTTTCTTTTTTTTTTTTTCTTTGCTTCTTTTTACCTTTTATTTTCCCTTTTCTTATTAAATTGTCTTCATCTCAACCCACAAGTTTTCTCACTTTTACCCATCTGATTCTTGCCCCTGTCGCACTGTGGGGGAGTGAGGGAGCAACTATGGTGCTGATCGTTGGCCGGGGTTAGCCCACAACAACAACTAAACTGAAAAACACTAAAAAATATGCTGCCTGGAAAATTTGGCCCCAAGAAGCTTGTCTAGAACTGCCATAGACAGTTAGTATGGTACATTCATAAGATGCTGTGAGAAAGATAGAGATGAATAACCTGGACCTCATAAAGTTACAAAACCTAGAGTAGTAGTACTCCCAAGCATGTTGTCTGGATCACAAGAAAAAAAAAAAAATTAGTATCATTAGGTTGTATATAGACACATTTGATATTGAGGGATAAACTACTACAGATTGCATAGAAAGATGAAGAAGTGAGAGTGTATTCATCATTATGTCATAGAACATTAAAAGCAAAATGAGAGTATATTGTCAGAAGGTAACTAAATTCCTTCTACAGACATTCTCACCTGGTGTAAATCAGCATATTTCTTTTGCAGTGAGGATTCTGGTGATATATAAACAGAGGAGAACTTGGCTTGCCGTTTTAGTTCCCATGTGTCCTTGTGACACTGATTGGACCGGAAACATTCATACTCATGTTTTCCTGAATTTTAAGATACTACGGATTGTGAAATAGTTGGCAGCCTGGGAATCTGTCACTCCTGTGAGCTTAATGGAAGAGCTGTTTGACCACACAGAATACTTCACAAAAACAACCAAATAGAAACTGATTTAAAATTCCAATGAACAGGGAATGATGAGCCCAATCTTGTGAGGTACAAAGCATGCATTGCTTTCATTGGAAGAGAATAGGGCAGATTTTGAATGAAATAAACTGTTTCTTTAGGGTGTATTCCTAAAAGGAGCTGAAAATGAATTATGGCTTTATTTTCATTTCAAAATACTTTCTTTTCAAAACCATAAAAAAATAGTGCTTTGCAAGTTATCTGACAAAATGAAACTAATAATTTTGTTTGCTGCTAGTATCCTCCAAGCGATAATGTGAACTGAGGTATCAATTATTTAGTACTATGCAACACTAATATGGATATGGTGATTTCTCATTAATACTAACAACTTCAAAACTAATTCTCATTAGCTTGAAATAATTATTTAGCCGCTTAGTAAGTGATTAAATTCAAACAGAAGTATATAACGTGTTTACAAAAAAAGAATTGGTTGACGTTACAAAATGTTAATGGCTTTATTCCTTAAAACTTAGATCGGCCCATACATTTAAGGAATGTTCTTAAAACTGTGGACTGCCTTTTTATTTAGTGTGGAAATTGCATCCAATTTGGAAAAAAGTTTTGGATCTATCAGCTACAAATTAAGCAACAATCACAAAAATAATAAAACCCAAAATAAATCCTAGAAGAATGTAATTCAGATTTTAATGGAAAAACAAAATTATTTGCCCATAATTGTTTGGCTGAGGCTGTTTCTATTTTTCCTTCATATGTATAATTTTGGCATTTAAATGTTGGAAGTAGAATAGCAGAAAGAAATCATTTCACATATGCAGAGTCCGGAAACTCAGTGGTAGTAAAGGCTAAGATTCCTAAGGCAGACATGAAGTTTGGGTGGGACAGTCCCTGGGGGCCGAGCTTCATCTCACTGAAAGCTTGAGGCTTTTTGTGGATGGAGAAGTCGTCTTTTGTGTATCTTCATTTACCTTTCAGGTTTTAGGACTAGGTGGTCAGCAGTACTGAAAAGTACTGAGAAACAAGTGTGAAAATGGAGTGATGAGAAATGTTCTTTCTGCATTATAGGTTCCATCTTGGATGATACACAGGGAGCTTAAGTGAGGAGTTCAGGAGCAGATGCATGGATGCTATTAAAGCTTATGTGCCAAAGCATGAAAACTAGGACTGTTCTTCTCCATAAAGGACAGAAAAATGAGGGCCCTTTAGCCATAAAGTTGCCAGTAAAATGCATGTGCACTGTATCATTTGGCTCAGTAAAAAATGCGGCATGTGGCAAAATTTTAGACAGATAAATGTAATTAACACTGAAAGGCAGATGGCAAGGAAGGGACAGGGGAAGAAAAAATATAAGGATGGGATACAGTGAAACTCTCTAACATGATGATCAAGGGACTGGGAAGCCTGCCATATGAGGAAAGGCCGAGAGAACTGGGTTTGTTCAGCCTTGAGAAAAGAAAGCTTAGTGGAGACCTTATCACCATGTTCCAGTATTTAAATGGTGGCTACAAAGAAGATGGAGACTCTCTTTTTACAAGGAGTCACATGAAAAAGATGAAGGGTAACGGGTGTAATTTACTACTGGGGAGATTCCAATTGGACACAAGAGGAAAACTTTTCACAATGCGAACAATCAGCCATTGGAATAATCTCCTCAGGGAAGTGATGGATTGCCCAACATTGGACACTTTTAAGATTCAGCTGGACAGGGTGCTGGGCTATCTTGTCTAGACCGTGCTTTTGCCAAGAAAGGTTGGACCAGATGATCCTTGAGATCCTTTCCAACCTGGTATTCTATGGTTCTGTGATCACTGTAAGTACATTAAGAATTCCATCCTCACAGAGAACAATATTTAAATGCTTTCTTAAACAGAAGAATATGCCACAGATTTTTTTCCTGAATTAGAGTCTAAATTTACAAATGAGGGTCAGTCTATATTGGTTTATGCATTCACTGTTGTATATTGTTGTTATCCAAAGTATAAATTTCAAGCATCCTGGTGTTAAGAAATGTGTTTAAGAGTGGCAGTTATACCGTTTCTTAGAGGTATGATAAGAAGTGTCAGTGCCCTGCATAACAAATCATGTTTATGTTACAGTAGAAAGTAAACATTTGCATTTCAAACCCACACAAACTGTGGGTAATATGTTAAGGTTGCTCTAAGTCAGCCTTGCAAAAGTTCTGGAGTCTGCATTCTGAGCAAGGTGACTGTTTTCGAACAACTAACATGTACTTCATTTCAACCTTAGCAACCTATGGTTAAGAGTGTCAAGCAGTGGGGGGTTTTCAGTGCTTGCATTTAATGGAGAGATAATGGCAAGGAGTGCATTAGAAAAAGGGAGGAGTGAGGTGGAATTAAACTGGGATTTTTAAAAATGGAAAATCAAAGTATGAGGTTTCAGGCCTGTCAAAATGTTTAATTCTTCTTGTTCAAGCTACAGATGGTTTGAGTCATCTTGTGCCAGAATTAACTTGGTGACACAGTAAAATAACCTTTCAGAAATACGTTTCCCATATTTTATTCATTGTTGCACTTTAGCTGAACCTATTCTTTGCATGAATAAGGTATTTGAGATCAGATGCCCTCTTCATACTTGCTTGGTGGGAATTAGAATGTGACTTGTTAAGAGCTAAGCCTAATTATGAAATGAAGGCATGAAATGTTGCTTTTGCTTACAGTGTGTTGTGCATCTTCATCTGTCTATGCAAAATACTTACGAATTGTGCTAAAAATGAAACCTTTGTGTCTACATCATGCAAACAATCTGGAATGCCACCTTCTGTTATATCATACATGCAGGCTCATCTATAGAGGAGAAAAATAAACCACATGTAAAATTCATACAGTTGAACTGGCTATTTCATTTAAGACAAAAGGCTCTGTTCTACCATTTGGACAGCTCTTCAGATCCCAAAGCATTGGACACCAGTAACAGTAAAAGTTATGGTGTGGTCACTGGAACATTCCCAGAGATTTTGCAGGTCAAGGTACTGACTAAAAAGCTGGGAGTGAACATCCAAAGTCATCTCTTTCATAGGTGGCATGTTTTATTCCTTCTACCAGGAGTTCTTTCTGCCTTCTACCAGCCAGTCTGTTTATACGGCTGACAGGGGCTGTAGAGGGTCCTGTGCAGAGCAGAGACCATTAGAGCAGAACTCTGCGAGATCTGAAAGCTGCCCTCTATATCTGTGAGACAGATTTTGAACACGTTTTTGACATTGCTTGAATCAATTTTGTTTAGTGTAATGTGCCTCTTTAAAATGGAATCTGGGCTTCTCATAAGGACGCACATAAAGAACAGAATCTGCTTTGAACCCTGAGTATTACTGGTTCAAATGGCTGTTAATGAAATAATATGTGCATATACAATGCACACATCTCATTATACAATTAATTAAAAATACAATATTTATCCAATGTGAGCTGCATGCATATTCAAGTGGTTTCAGTAAAAAGAGTATTCTGAATTTTAAATTAATTTGGATTTTTTTTTCTATCACAAAAAGACTCTTTGTGCTTCAGATGAAGGATTTTATTCAAGCAGATGACATCTTTCAAATCTGAAGCAACATTTTAAGTTCAAGTGCTACATTTTGGTCTGAGGCAGGTGATTACTTTTATAAATCAGCTGTAAAAGGTAATCCTGAAAGCTCTCCATAAATAATAACCAAGACTGAAAATCTCTGCGTTGTGTGTGTGTATAATGGGAGGAAAATAGAGTTGAGGGAAATGGAGTTGAGGTTAAATGACTTTCTTCATGTAGCTAAATGGGCGTTTCTGCCATGGAAATCAAATGAGGGGTATACATATGGAAAGAGGGCAGGATCTGGTACCAGCTTTGCAAATGCTTCAAAAATTATGCTGAGCAGCCCAGTCTGTTGCAGGTTTTGAACAAAATCTGGAGGAGTGTTCATAACAAGTATAGTGCAATTTACATATTTTTCAGTTGTCAGACACTGTGTGCCACAAACTAACAGGGATGACTCGGTAGTATGGAAATCTGCTACTGAAAAATTGTCCAAATAGATTTCAGTTCAGCATGTTCTCCCATTATTGTCTGTGAACATTTGTACAAGTAAAACTTTCTTTGGAGCTGGTGAATTGTAAACCTTCACAAAAGGTTTATTTAATCGATGTTGTATTTGTGCCAATGTGGAAAATAGTTTAGCACAATTAGGTCACATAGTCAGGAAACAGTAATGCTATTTCTTGCATGATTTGGATAGCTATTCATGAAGCTGCAGTAGTGAAGTCTTAGCTTTCAGGCTGATATAGCCAACAATTGCAAAGAGATACAGCTCAAACACCTTTTGGAAGTAATTTCTCTAAATTTTCAGGTAAATTACTTCTCAAATTCTGGAGAATGCTTTCTATTTTTCCTGTACCAAAATGTTACCAAATCATAAATAAAAAAATTAAAATAGAGTTATTAGGGCTTGGTCTCATTCAGGTGTTACATCGAGTAAGTATGAGTAAAGTAATTGTAATCTTTCTGACCCCTTTGTAAGTGGCATAAAGGCAAAAATTTATTGAATTAATAATTTGTGGAGCATATATTTCAGTTATTGCTTCTTCAACATGAATGTAATGTTTCTTTTTAAAATTAAAAGATAAATATAAAAGTATTGTGTTGCCTGTCATGTATGTCTGGATGCAGTTCAGATTTCACGTAAGTGGAATCTTTACATAGCTGTGTAAGTATAGCCTTATAAAAGACACTCAGCGAATAGTTCCCACAAACCCTGGAAAAACTCCTGCTACTATTGTATGAAATGGTATTTTCACACCAAAAAAAGTGGTTTCTTCTTCACTTAAGGTCTCAGTATTTTCAGTTTTCCCTTGTTTCTGCCTGGACTTATATTAATAGAAAGATCCAAAAATTATTGAAAATGCTCACTTTCATGTTGTGGAGATTAATGACAAACAAAAAGATTTTTTTAAGCGACAGGATGTTTATTATTAAGACTGATGAGAAAATAGAAATTATTTCCCTTGAAAAAATTGTTTGAAAAAACTTCCCTTAATCAAGATGAGACGGGAAGTTCCCAAAATTTTTCTGGTTAAGAATTGATGGAAAATTCCATTTGAGAAAACTGCAGTGGAATTTTTTGGCTTTCCAGCAATGCTTATGGAAGCATTTTGGGAGTTGGGAGAAAGGGAAATGGACAGGAACCTCCCAGAGCGGCATCTGGGGAACCATCATTTTGATTTTTCTGAAAGGAAAAGTGTTAGAAATTTTTTCTAATGACAAGTTCCAAACCTGCTTTATTTGTTATTCTTGCAGTCACATCTGTCCACTCACAGAATTCCTCAGTTACGCTAAAGGATGGATGCAGGTTTGTTTTCCTAATAGCAGTTCGATTTTCTTGTTGTATTAAGTTCTTTATTGTGTAAGCCTTCAACAACATGCAATTTTCCTTGTGTTCCCTTCCTTTTTAACCCTTTAACTATCTGTGTATATGTTACTGGTTTTGATCACCACATTTTTGTAGCTCACCCTTTGTAGATATTTCAATTCTTGTGTGTTCCTTTGTTCCTGTTGCAGTTTTTGTTATCTTGGAAGGGTTGCAGCTTCACCACAGCAGCTCAAAAATATTGCAAAAGATTGTGAAGAATTTTCACTGTCATGAATCATGAAGAATTTCACATCATTTAAAATAGTGGCCAATCTTAAAACTGTTTGCCTACACAATATAAGTTATTAACTCTCTCCTAAAATGTAAAAATATTCTTGTCAAATTTCACAATTATCAGAAAAGTCAGTTATATCTATGCCTAACAAAATGTGGTATTGTTTAGTTAGCAGTTTTTAAAAATTCAGAGACAAACCACTTGCAGGTTACAAAGTGCTTAAAGTTAATCTCCATATTAATAGATTTAAACATGTGAGTTAATAAAGAGAAAGTAGCATACAGATATCTTAGCAAAACTGCTTTTAAATTATTTTCATCTCTGGAAGAACATCCTTCAGGTGCATATTGATCAGAGGACTTATTCTGTCCTCATAACAATATTATTTTCTTGTTTTGATGTCAGAAATTAAGTTCTAATGGTCTGAATTTATAGTTTCACTGTCAAATCAATGCCTTGTATCTATCAGTCATCATCAAAATGATGACTAAAAGTATGGTGTATTCTATAATCCAGTTATCTTGACCAGCAGCTTTCTCTTGCTCTTTAATAGCAGCCATTGGTCATATGTGTAGTAATTAAGGGCCTAAAAAAATTGGACGTCTTTCTGAAACACTCATTTAGGAGCTTGATGTTTTTCATGCTTGTCTTTATCTGAGAAAATAGGATATTTGAGAAGTTGATACAATTGTTAAGATACAATTCCTTCAGCTATTTTTGAGTTATAGGTTTGTGTTGAAAGAACACTTTTTCTGTTGTTTAAAAAAAAATATAAGTACATTTTTTTATTTTGAACAGAACTGCAGTAACATGTTTGAAGCTTGAAACTCAGATCTTCATACATAGATTCTTTTATATAAGGAATCAGTACTTTTCTTGGTTTGAGGGAAAAATAAAAATAAAGAGTCATACATGATTGAAAAAGCATTTTTACTTGCCTAGCTTAACACAAAGCTCACAGAAAATGTAAATTTACTCACTAACATTCAACTCAGTGAATGAAGAACCTCAAAGTCTAACTGGAACATTTAAAAATCAACTTATTATGCAAGAGCTCTTCCCCCTCTCCTTTCTTTTTCTCAGAAGAGGAACAAAATACTAGGTAATCTGCTGCTATTAACTTTTAAGTTTCTCACGACTGAAATGTCAAAATATAATACAAAAGAAAGTTTCTAATAACTGTTCCAACTTCTGTTTTTTTTTTTCCTGGCGAAGTATGTAGATTATTACTGCTTTAAGTTGCAAAATGTAGCAAGCAGAGCTGTTTTGGGAATCAAATAAAATTTGATTAATCTTTTATTGGAAAATGGTTTCTTAGGCTCAGAAGGGAGAGACTGACTGTACAGAATAGCCAATAGCCAGAACAACTGAAGAAGA
>VZTL01055366.1:2401-34584 GCA_013400535.1 Scopus umbretta | reverse complement strand
GGTTAAACCACAACAATCCCTCACTGTCCCTGCCTCTGGTCCTTCCTCTAAACATCCTGTAGAAGTCTTGTACAGTCCCCAAATGCTCTTCCCTTGCATCCCAGAAGGAATCACACACCTCTTAAGGCAGTAACCTGCCTCAGTCTGTAAGGTGATCTGGAGAGCCACTCCCACCAAAACTCATCTCTATAGGTTTCCCACCAGGAAGGCAGGCTGAACATCCTCCTGTGATGGGTCTGGGAGTAGCCAGGTCAGGGTGCTTCTCTCTGGTTAGGACATTGGGGTTTGGCTGCCTGTCATCACTCGTCTGTGCTCCTTTCTCTCGGTGGAGATGGATCTTTGCTGATCTGACTGCTCTCCTTTGATGCCCGGGCAGTAGCGATTCCAGGGCACTGTTTCCCTCACTGGGTTGTTGGGGATTCCCCGCCTGTCATTGTGGGGCTGATTCTTTAATTGCATAATCTAACAGAAATGACACAAACTCAGGCTCGCTTCTGGTAAATCAGTTGCAAAGCTGAGTTTTGATAGCAAAAAAAAAAATAAAAATAAATCTAGATAAGAGAACTTGAAAAACTCTGCTTTTGTAGGAAGGCTGCACATCCACAGCTGTCCTTGCAGTTAAGGGGAGGTGAAGCTAATTAAAATTGCTCAGGGTTATTGCCAGCAAAATTACATGGAAGCACTGTATTCATTATTTAGTAAGCTTTGTACTCTAAACTTCACCACATAACCTCACCGTTATAAATCGTAGTACATTCAAAGAACAGCTAAAAGGGCTTGGATTTTGCCATATGCTCATTTCTCACTCGTTTAATTCTTGACTCATGAAGCTATTTTTGTTTCACACTCCTAAATTAAAAATGAATTGGCCCAAGGATGTCAATTTGAAGTTAATGATTAAAAAAACAACAACAACAAAGTAAGGAAAATGTATCAAGGCAGGACAATGAAAGCTATTGACAAAGTTAGCTATAAATCTTGGCATGCTGTGTAGTGACAATACAGGAAATCGTAACTGCTTGCTGGCATTGTTCACCCCACATTTCTGCTTTACCAGAATAGCAACAATTTATAAAAAATGTATGAGCCCAGAACGTCCTGTCAAAAATTCCTTACATGATAAATCAAAATAATATTTATGTAATATTTCTTATCTTATAACCCATTTCTTATATGGGTTATATTAACTCTGCATATAGGACATCAATGTTCCAAATTTGGCAGCAGGGAGGTTTAATTCTGCAGTATAAAATCAATGTGCTTGTATGTACGCAACTTGTCAATACATCCAGGCAACTGTTTCTGATGTAAAGCTTTGGTTGGAAAAAATGTGGAAACTTATTCTATATTTCTTTATCATTTTCTGGAAGACTAACAGATTTTCTAAAACTGCTTTTAATTTATGCATCCATACATATGTTTTCCCCCTTCTCCAGACTCTGTTTTGTTTTGCAGTAAACCCTCACCCTGCTTTATGGTTTTCCATCTGGGAAACCATATGAAATAACCATGGTTCAATATTGAATCATCTTCTCCCTCTGCAAGTAATGTTTTCTGCCTGGTGACTGGTTTGACCAGCATAACAACTGGGGGAGGAGGGGTAAGGAAGTGGTGGAAAACTCACTGTTACCTTCTTTTTTTGTAGTGTTTTGTTTTGGTTTTACTGTTTTTGAGATGTTGCTCAGGTTGATCTAAAAACCAAGTGTAAAAATGTTTTCTCCCAAGGAGAAAGAAAGGGGAAAGCATTCTTCTCCCTTTTTCATGAATTCCCTAGTTCTCTTTTTTTTCCCCTTTGGTTTCCGGATACTTGCCCATGTTTAGGGTGTTGATTAAAAAATGATCATAATAAGGCAACACTCTGTGCTCTCCCTTATAGACAAGATTAACTTGTTTCAGCTGAGTAAACCTAAGATGAATTTACAGTGGCATAAATGTTAGAAATAATAGTGAGTGCTGAGGCAGAAGCAGGAAACTTGTTGTCAGCTTTTTTTATGACCGTTTCAGGGAGCATTGAATCATTCAGTTTATGTAACTCTGAGGATATAGACTTGTTTGTACAGAAAATACCTTACATCTCAGATGAGCTGGTGAAGTCCATGCTCTCTCACTCTCTGGTGCTAATGCTGGGGGGTGGGAGAAGAGCAGCAGACACATGTTTTTTCAGATGATTGAACCACTTGAAATGAAAGAAATTTCACTTTTTCGTTGCTGCATTAGACCCCATGAAATTTTTGTGGGCTTTTGTGCTCATCTTTCCTGTGCCCTTCTGGGCCCTGTGGTCAACAGTACCAGATTTTCTTTAGAAGAAAGGGTTCATGGTGAGCTGTTGGTGACCCAAATTCTTCACCGGGAGGAGTTCAGTGGTGGGAGTGGGCTCCCTTCCTCCAGTCCTGGGTTGGCTTGGGGGGGGGGTTGTGTTTGTACGTTCTTAAACAGTCTGTTTGGCCACTCTTGCTGGTGAGCTAGCTAGTTACACAATGATTACTATGTTTTCTTAGACCTTTACTGTATATAATGAATATAGTGTATATAGTATAGTGTATATAGTGTATATAGTCAGCTTTAAGCTAAAAAAAAAGAACCAGTTAAGCAGTTGTTCCTAACCCTTTAGTGATTCTGCAGTCATAGCTAAACTGAGCTCAGAGCTGCCCAAAACACAACCCAGTAAGTCCTGATAGCAGAGTAATCACTCAGTAAATGCAGACAACGTAGCCTGCTACTAGCAATAGCTACACCGTACCTACCAGTTTATATCTTCGACACAGGTTTTGTCCTTGGGATTCATGCCTTTCACCTGCCAAAGAAGGGCTCAATCAGTAGTCTAACAGACTATTAGGTGGCTAGATGCGCTTGGCAGTTGTGAGGAGCAGTTTTGGCCACCAAAGAAACCCAAAGAGATGAAAAGTGAATAGTCAGAGAAATGCAGAGGAGACTTCTTAGGATTTGAAGCCATAAACTCTCACAAACAGGACAGAAGAAAACCAAGGAGGATGCTAGGTAGGGCAAGAAGGAATATTGTAATTTATGGGTAGCCAAATGACTGCCTGACAAGTGCAAAAGCAAGTTAGCAGGTTGTGGGATGTTTTTATGCAGAAAGGTCTGTCTTCAGGGAAGTGCAGCTCTGCCCACAGCAATTGCATCAGGAGCAGTGCCGAAGTGAAGGTATATGTGACAGAGGACTGTCATCAGCAAAGAGGCATCCATTGTATGCTAAGCCAGTGATCTGTATATTAAATATAAAGAAAACTGCAGTTCACAAAAGAGTGGTGTTTGATGTACCACAAACGTTCAAATATATCTTTGCCAATTGGGTAAATACATCCCTGAAAAGCATATGACAGACTACTCTACCCTTCTCCTGGGATAATGCTATCTTACTGTGACATACAAACTACTGATAGGACATTTCTCTGTCACAGATGCAGGAACTGGCACCTATCTTAGACCATCATAGTTTACACAGTACAGCTTACAACATCACATGTAAGTGGAAGAATATGTAGATGTATCCCAAAGAGTGGGGGGAAGTTCCATAGTGAATAAAATCCTCCCAGGCAAGGCTGTCTGTCCATTCAGCATGGGGAGTCTGAGAGTAAAACCAGCTTCAACATCTCACTGTGCCAGCTGTGTCAGGAAAGAAGAGAGCAGTCTCATGCAGTGTAGCAGAGGAATCTCATGATGGAAGTCAAGTGGGGTGGTGGATTCTGAGGAAAGTACTTTTTAAATAATAAGCTGGTGACTCAGTTAACAAAACTAAAAGATGACCTAAAGCTTTGGTATGAGGATTGCTGATGACCCCTTCATGTAATGAACTTCTTGCCCCAGGGAGATGGTGATGCTTTCCAAAGGGCCAGATCAAGACTGGAATGGACTTTTGGAGGAACCAATGATCTCCATAAACCTCTTTCGCTTTGTTATGGTGTTAAACACATTTTTGAACTTCCACAATAAACATGAATTTTGTAGTGTAAGTGAAAAAAAAAAAAAAAAAAAAAGTGGTTTTTTCAACCCCCCTTAGTTTNAAAAGCAGTTGCTTTCTTCACTCCACCTTAGTTTTTCTTATATAAACACAAACAGTATACTGTAAACACTGTTCCTCTATAGAAATAGCAAAGGGGAGAAAAAAGATGAAGAGTCCTTATTTGCATGACTAGCGTAGTGCTAGTAATGTAATGTAATCATAATGAAGGTAATATAACATCTATTTAGAACAGAGTAAAAGAACTGAGTATCTGTAAAAGGAAATCATTATTCTGAAAGAGAATTTTATGAAAAACATCTTTTCATCATTTTGAATATACCCCATTAAATTAATTTGAGCAAGGTTGTCTAAATTGTGATATGTTCATAAATGTTTTTACGCATACCAAGCTGAACTAGGTCCTGAAAGAAAGTGCCTTCCTAGACTCTTTTTGTATATACAGCCAGAGCAGCAGGGTATTCATCAAAGCCATGAAGTGCATAACCAGAGATTTAATTCTTGAAATTGCATTTGGCTACAAAACTTTCAAAACCATGTGGAGAAGTTGTGTAGAGTGTCTTACTGTAGCTTTAGAGTATGACAAACTAAATTAATTCAAGGAATTTATTATTGCTTGCAGTTTCCTTGTGACGAGAGCTGGGACTGCGTTTTCTTTTTGGAGCTTGGATTTTAATCTATGTTAATATTCACATCAACAGGGTAAGTTAATGAGGCCCAAGCTCATTTTACTATCTTTTATCTGACTGAAGCTCTAAGCTTCTATCTGCACAGCTTGGGATATGCACTCTGCATGCTGGATGAGGAAAAGCAGTTTATACTCAAGCATTTGTACTGCACAGACGCGAGTGCTCTGTGGTTGGTGTTCTCCATATGGGAAAGTTCATTTTGTTTCTGTCTTGCCTGAAAACAAACAAACAATAAATCAGCAACATCATCATGAAAAAAAAAAGGCAGTAAATAAGGGATATGAAAAAATAATGCAAGCATGCCTCTGAGGTCTGAAACAGAGTTGGGTATGCACTTTTTCTTTGTGGAAGACAATAAGTGGTTGATGATTGCTGACGTACACTGGGGAAAAATAAAGAGCTGATTTAAAAGGAGGCAGTATTAAAATAGGCACTTTTAATTCTTGAAACTATTTTTGTCACATTTGGGACTCCTCAAGTGAGTGTTTGCTCCTAATGATTTCTCAAGTAAGGACTGACAGACTTTTCAGAAGGATTTGAACATATCAGATGTTCCAGCATTGGGAACAATTACGCAAAAACCAATGGAAGCAGCACAAAGAGTTAAGCTGGTAAGGAAACTGAAAAGAAAAAAAAAATAAATAAAAGAAGAGATGTGCAACAGTGCAGCCTTTCTGCGTGTTGCATTGCGGGGAAATGTTGTTTGGAGAGGGCCTGTCCAGCTGCCAAGCGTCCCGGCTGCTCTGCCTGCCTCTGAGCAGTAGCAGAGTCGAGCAGGTACAGGAGGCTGAAGGAGAGGTTTCACCTTCTTGGTATATTTAAAACGACTCAGCCAGGAGAGTTTGTTGAAGTCCAGAAGCAGAGAGGAGGGTAGTGAGCCTTGCTGCCCTGGGATAAGGTTAGAATAAAGTGCAAAGAAAAATTCTCTTGAGAGGAGTCGATGGACATCTGACGTGACTGCTCCCATCCTGTCACAAAACAAATAACCTCAGTGGGGGAGGTGCCTTTCGATTCACCCGTTTGCCACCCCTAATACTGGAATGCCGTGCCACAGCCCAATTAAATGAATGTCTTTACATGTCTTTCCACCCTCGTTACAGTTTTGCTCATCCCTAATAGGAGTAATTTTATATCAAATGGCAGTATTATAAAGAGCATAATGGGACTGGAGGAGCGGCAGGCTAACACAAAGCAAGAAAAGGTCTATGGAGAATCGACATGTGCTACTCTGAATTTGACAGTTAATTCACTCACCTTCAAAAACTTTCAAACCAGTTTTTGCAGAGATGAGGGCAGCTTTAACAAGCAGTGAGCAAGCAGGCACCAGCGGGTGGAGCAGTCAGGTTTGATCCCAGGCCACTGCAACCTGAATCAGCCCCTGGAAGATAACTGGGGACTGATTTTGTCCTCTAACTCAATGGTCAATTAAACCCGGGATACCTTTACTTGCTTTTGTTTTGCAATTATTTTCATTTGTCCCAGTGAAATACCTCTGAAAGTTTTGAACTATAAAAAGCACTGTTCTTATTTGTTTACACAGATTATGCTAGAACAACTCGTGTTTTTTCCACTTTGCTGTGATTCATTCTCATCATAAATTACTTTTTAAGTTCAAATGTCAGTTAATTCACAGGTAAATAATTTCTTGGGTTTTAAAACTAAAACAAAGCAGTAAATATAGAATATTAGTTGGGGGAGAGGGAAAAGACTGAAAGGTCCTCAAAGAATGGGGGTGCTTATTAGAGAAATATTCCTTATTACAACAGCAGTATGACACTTTTCAGCTGTACTTTCAGCTTGAAGTTGAAGAGTATATGATCTCAAAAGGAAATTCTGTGGAGGCCTCTGAAAATAGTAAAATGCATATACATATGGAGAATAGTGAAATATGCCCTCACTACACACCCTGATTAAGACAGTCCAGTTAAAAAAAAATGTTTCTCTGTCTGTGTAAGAACCAAGTTCTGTAAAATTTTCATAAGGACTGGTAATTTGCAAACTTCATGCTCCTGGAGCCCTCCAGTGATAACGAAAGCCTGGAAACAGCCTAGCCTATTGAAGTGTTGAATTGAATGTCAAACTTCGAGCCTACTAAAAGCTGAGGTCAAAATTTGGAGAAAAGTTACTCCCGTTTTACTAGCAACACCGAGGCAGTTAGTGACGGCATTGGCTTCGGTTCTGACAGTTTTAACAGCTTCATTTGTACAGCTAGTTTTGTGGGATGACAGAGACTATCTTTTGCTGGGGGTGCTTGTATCTGATGCTGACATTGATGTATCTTCCTCAGAAGCGATTGCAGATGAGTCCCTTGTTCATTTGCATCTTTATGATTCTCAAGCTATCTTCTCATGTGTGTGTGTTCTATGTTTTGGTATTTTTTCCCTTTTGTCCCATTAACTCTGTTACTTGGCCCAGGCAGTGTCTTCCAGTGACCTAAGTATGGGCCAAGCCAAACCAAGGAGGATTTCTTTCCAGTGTTGAGAGTTGGGATGAGTTGTGGGGCTTATGGAATTGTTAACTTAAAGCCTTTAACCTTTGTCTAGTGTGAAGCTACTGTCCCTGCCCCCCTGTCACTGACCTTTCCCATGTGCCCTCCCTCCACCTGCCATTCATTATGGGGAGAGTCAATGTCTTTGGAAATGTGGCTGCCTTTAAGATGAGCAACTAAGACTTTGCTTCCTTTTACCTTTCTTGAGGAGAAGCAATTCTATGCTCAGCAATTTGCTTCTCTGCAAATTGCACCTTCTCTAGGTGTCTTTTAGTGACACCTATATCTGCAGGTGCCTCTCAGAGTGTGAGGGGCAGGTGGTCCTAGCACTGCTGCCTCACTTGGCTTTATCTCCTGAACTGCCCAAGAGATGACTTTCATCTCTACTGTTTTGTCTGTGGCTCTTTGCTTCAGAGGCATCAGCTGTTGGGCACAGAACAAGTAGGGGATAAAGTGAAGGGTTTGTCAGTTGGAAGAACAGTTTTGTTCTCTGGGGTAGCAAGAGCTGTGCTGGTGCTGTGTTGTACAGAGGTGTCCAAAGAAACAGGAAGACAAGATTTCCCAAAGACAGATGTTCATATGTTGGAGAGGAACCCTTTCTTCTTACAAGGCTTGTGCTGGTTTGTATCACCAGTTGATAGCCTATTTAATAATATGAACTAATTATTATGTCAGCTAGCTTATTTGGTGAAGGTGTGAGGTTCCTCCCTCCTGCAGAACAGATGTCTCCATCCCTCTGTCTGCTGGGAGGGGACCCTGGTGTTTGGAAGTACTGGAGTACCCTTAGGCAGGGCAGAGTAGAAGCCTCTTGGGATAACAATGCAGCAGAGTACTTATTTTACAACTACAAAACCATGTGTGTATTTCCTGCCTGCTCTTTTCCACAGTCTTTCATTTCTGCTTCATGCTCCTTTTTCCTTAGGCCTGGAAAAATGGGATGTTCAGCTGCGCAGGCTCAGGGTTTTGCATTGTGTGGCAGAGTGGGCCAGGGTCAAGGAGAATTACTGAGACGGGAATGACTTGTGTCCATGTGTCCTTAGAATGGGTTTTAGGTGCTTGACAAATTCCTAGAACAGCAGGTAGCACGAATATCTCTGCCTTGGCCCTCATGGTGTTTTCCAGGCCATTAATGCTGGGCTGCTTGTGCTTGCTCAGTGTCCCACCAGTGCTCTCTGCAACACCTGCACTATTTTCCAGTCAAACTGACTTGCCATGATGGATGACTTCATGTCTGTGGGGCGGTTTGCTACCAGTGGTGGCTCCCCTGCTCAAGCAGGTATCCCACACTGCTGCCTTCAGTAGTAGGTAGGTGGATGATGTGGTCCCTGAAGTGGTTACAGCTGTAGGTTGTAAATTTAGTTGATACTTTTCTTGGCTTAAGTTGCACTCAGTGCATGTGAGCACAGGGCTCCTGCTGCATAACCCCTTCTCAGGAGATAAAAATCCTTAGTTCTAGTCAAAGTCTGTGTCTGTTGACACATGAAGATGTCTGCCCTTTCTCCTGAAGCTCAAGATCATTGGAGCTCTGTTCTGCTATGCTTCTAGTAAGCCAGCCCAGAGGCTGCTTGTTGCTGATACCTACAGCTGGCATTCCAATTTCCTGCTCCTGCCCTCAGATCTATTTGACCTCTACTGAATTTAGTCTCTAAAGTTCAGTAATTTGTTTAAATGCTTGTGCAATGCTTAGCTCTGATGGCATCAGTAACAGCCACTTTCTTGGGGGTGGTGAAGGACATGGTGAGTGATTGGAGATGCCTCTCCCTCCTTTCTCCTCCTGCCCGCCCCTCACTCTTTCCCTTCATGTGGCTCACTTCAGCACCTCATCACCCAGGGAGGGGCTTTAAACCAGTTGCAGTTTGCAAAGATGGTGACTCAAAATGTCTGCAGATAAGAGGGGTCTATGGCAACCCTAGCATGATGGTACTGCCACCCAGTGTTGCCCTTGCCAGCAGCCCAACAAGGGCTCTGTCTGTCTCCTCCCCACCTCTTCCAAGGCAGCCCTAGACCCTCTATTGCTCCTCTGCAATGTCATTTAATGAGTAGTGATAAGCGCAATAGTGCACTGGCAGAATCCTGATCGGCTCAAGAGGCAGAGTGCTCTTGAAAGTGCACTTGTGAATAATATTCATGCGTATTAAAGTAATGGCCATAAGTACTATTCACCATCTCAAGAGATGGAAAAAGCAGTCAGTAACTGAGAACTGAACTCAGATAAAAATCATGATGTTTAAGTCACTGTAATAAACCTGTCAGTCTTCTCAGGCGGCGAGAAGAAAATCCCTATTAAACAAGCCAGCGACGGGGAGAGGCAGTTTGCTGAATGGGCAGACTGGCCCATCCTTTGGGCTGTGGTATGAGAGCACAGTAAAGCCCTGCTGATATCCATAGGGTGCTGTGGAAGTGCTGGGACAGGTCTTGCTGGGCTGGCTTCCAGTAGCTAAGCAAGTCTGAGGAGAATGGGACAGAAACACCAATCCAGTCTTGGGGAGAACAGGCACACCACACCAGGATTTGTAATGAACAAACAAGTTCTGAAAACACCAGAAAAGATTTGATTATAAATCTTTAAGAAAAGTTGTTATATCTTTTAAAAGAAAGACAAAACTGAAAAAGTGCCTTTCTTGCTCTTTCCTTACCATCCTCAATTTTATTAATTATTTAACAGAAGTGCTGCAACATTAGTAATCTTCCATAAATTCAATAGCAATTTAATGATTTTATAGGAAGCATATTTGCTCTAACTGTGGAAACTCAACAGTTCGAGTAAACTCACTCCCCTGACATCTCCCTTCTATTTTTTTCTTGACCTCTTAAAGCAATGTTTTCCTTTGTTCTGGTTTCCTATTATTCTTGAGCAACTCTAAGTTCACATCTTCCCAATTTCTGGCTGATTATAGGTTTCACAATAAAGTCGTTCTAGACTTTCTTCTTTCTTGAATGAGCTTTGATGTATCTGTTTGAGTTTCTCCTGCCATCTGGTATTCTGCACTGAGAGCCATAATCCATGCTGTTCACTCCTCACTGGTATTTTCTCTTTTGCACGTGTTCAGTGAGACTCCTAAACTGCATCAAAAATCTACAGAAAACACATTTGTGGTGGCTCTGAATTCCCTCATGTTGGGCTTTATGTCATTTTGTGCTGGCTTGAGGATGCTCCTGTTGAAAAGCAAACAACTGAAAATGCTCTTTTCTCTAGCTAGCTTGTTGCACTACGCTCTCAGCCGCCTCCTGTTCTGCCATGCAGAAGAACCTGGTTTAGGACACAAAACCCACCACATGCGTGAAACTGGATGGAGAGGTTTAGTGTTTGCCTTCACAAAACAATCAGTGATTATTCTCAGAAACTTCTAGTTTTCTGAAGCAGAGATTTTACTATAGAGCTAGAAGATGGGCTCACCTTCAATAATTTATGTGACATGGTAAAATCTTTCTTTTTCTCCTGAATTCACACTCACCATGGTGTGACAGAGAATAGTGCATGTATTAAGAGTGGTTTGGATGTAAATGTTCAGCATATTTTTGATTATTATTTGAAAAAGGGCTTAGTCTTCATTCATGAGGACTGCAGTAATTGTATTTCAGGGCAGAAGCTTGTCTATCTATTTTGACTTTCTATTACAATGTGGTGGCGTAATAGGAATCTTCCTTCTCCAGGGAGGCTTTTATATATACGTATGTTTATACACACACAAACACACACACACACATATCTTAAAAATGGTTTTGCTATGGGGAAGAGGGCACTGAGTCTGAAAAGTTAGGTTTTATATATTTTATTCATAAAAACAGATTTGCAACAATTTATTAAAAATTGATCTCATGCAGTATAAGGTTATACAAGAAATTCTTCATTTACATTTTATTCTGGCAGTTCCAGTCTAGTTTAAAGCATTTGTGCACTAACATCATTGGAAAATGCCATTGGGGCACAGCCTCTTCATAAATTTACAGTACATTTTTGCTGCAGTATAAAAGAACAGAAACATTAAATAGCTATATTCACTTGGTTGGTCTTGTATCTGCAGTAAAGTAAAAAAAATGTTATGGGAGAAACTACAGTATCATTGAGACAAAGAATGTACTGCATGGTTTAAACCTAATAAACGTCACACAGTCAGTATTCACGAAGTTACAGACACACACACACACTCACCTCCAATGGTCCGATACTTCTGATTTTTTTTTTTTCCTGCTAAGTTGGAATAATATTTCTACAGAGATCTTTGTGTATACATTATATACAATATTGTAATTTTATCTTTTTAAAAATTAACATTCCTTTTAAAATAAACCAGGCCCTGATGATATTAATAAAGCAAGAGAATACTGTCAACACACATTGAGTGACAACGTCAGTGTTTAGTGCTTAAACAGAGTAATGAGTTCTATTTTATCTGTGTTTATACTTACATGGTTTTGTTCTAAAAGCTACAGATATTTCCATAACCTCTCTTACTGCATGTGCCAAGTGAAATATTTTGTGATGCTCCTGATTGTAAGATTCAGATACATATTCCTGTTGGTTTTGGCCACTATGAGGTGTGTTTCATTTTTAATGGAGATTTATACTAGCTTGTCAAAGCTGTGGTTAAGTCCCTCAGCTAATGAACCTCTTCAGCTGTGCTTCAGTCATTGCTGATTTGTAACCCTTTGCAGAAACTTCATTCCAAAGGTTTGGTCTGAGGTGCACAGGTGTTGGTCAAAGAAAACTGAGAGCCCAGTGAGCGCTTCATGTGTTTTTTCCCCCCTGCTCTTAGCAAACAGCCCTGGCAGTGAGATGCCACATTTCCAGTCCCTTGGAAAAAGAAGCTGCATGTGTGTCTCACCTGTGCCTGAGGGATTGGCTCCAGAGCTGGTCCAGACGGTATGCCACTATCATTCCTCCCTATTACTTCTGTCCAGGGGATGGAGCTAAAGTATAAAAACCATTGGTTTTTCACAGTCCTTTTAGGATTCAGATAAAATAGTCTACAGGTAAATTTGATTTGTCCTCTCTATTGTCTGCTACGACTGTCACACACGCAGGTACAAAGCAAACATAGTGTATATTTACATCTATGTGCTCTGCAGGCTTTGCCCGCAGCAGCAAAGTGCTGTGCCCTAACCCCTCCCCCCCAAGTCCACTAAATTAATTTTATTGTAATCATGTGTGACATAATTCAAACAAACTATGAAAAACAATCCATCCTGTGACATTATGACTTTACTACCCGTCTGTCCTCAGCTTCTTGAGTGATCAGCCCTAGGACATTTCCAGACAGCTTAGTACATCATGGTTGGCGGTGTTTATTCTGAAACAGGTGCAGAAACTTTGCTAAAATGAAGCTGCAGGTGGTCAGCAGTCACTACCATCATCCCTGGAGAAGGGTGAAGTGCTTCGCCTCCAGCCAGCAGCCCTCCAGCTGGTGACAACTCAGAGCTGGAGCTTCAGCCTCTGCTTGGGTTTCACGTACAGCTGCGAGTTAGAGGTGACCCTGCTGACAGCACTGCAGAGTCCCAACGACACCCAAAGAATCATTTCTCACAGTCCTCCTTTCCTATCGAACATCATCCCTGAAGTGAAAACAAGCAAGACTAACCAGTGCAGAATGTTTCCAGCAATTTAACACAACTCCTGTAAAAAAGAGTGTATCAAATTTCAATAAATACGATAGAGCTCAACCATTGTATTTTCCTTACATAGATACAGTATAGAATTGCATGTTCTCAGCAGCCAGATAAAGCTCAGTGACATTTGAGTGTTTTTATTTTTTCCCTAGTGTCTTTTTTGCAAGATCCGTATTTCCCCGCCTCCTTGTTGCTAGTAGAAATTTGGGAAGAAACATTTTTCAGTGACTTCTATGTGAAGAAATAAAAATTCCATGAATAAGGCTACAGATCAAACCCTTTGCGTCCTTCTCCTTTGCCTTCCCACACGAGTTACACGGGCACTCCTGTGATGATGGCCTCAGCAGTAGTTCCTCTGCGTTAGAAGCCCATGTTACATGTTTGTAGCAGAGTTCTAGGTCAGATGTTTAGTCCAGTCATTGAGTACTTAAAAGCAGTTCAGGAAGCACCGATCTCCCTTTCCTACAGCCCCGAAACCATTACTCGGAAGGAGGGTGGCACGTGTCTGTGCCGAGGGCTGGCACTGGGGCTTACGCACGGACTGGCACAGCTAGCATCAACTCCTCCTATGGATGGCAAGTAGGCGTGATGAAGAATGGGCAGCTGCAAAGACAGCCGACGCTGTATGCTGCGAGAGAGACAGAGAGAGAGGAGCGTTAGCCAAGAGGAAAATGTAATGCATTACGTGCTTGATATGTTTGCAGGTTGCTGCAAGGATATCTTCTGTGCCTGCCGCTGTGACAGAGAGGGTTAATGCCAAGAGCATCACACTCACTGCTGTTGAGCTATGCCACTGCGGTGTTATTTCCCCTTGGGGAATTTTTCTGACAGGCTAGACGTGACAAAGGAATCTAAGGGTGCATTCTCAGCATCCCACAACCTTCTGAAATTCCCAGGCACTTTCAGCGTAATTGTTAGCCTGCTGATCTTGGAAAAAGTGTGCAATGAGGGCGTATGGCTGAGCAACCCCCGTCCCTTGCAAAGTGATCTATCGCATACAGAGCCCCGGCTAACTCCATAGACATGCACGAGGTCATAGGCTGAGTTTTAAGCCATGCATCACTTGGCACAAGGATGTGAGAAGTAAGGATGGCATTTTTGCAACTCCAGTTAAGGCAAACACACGTGCATGGAAGGAGGGAGGGAATTCGGAGTGATGGCTTTTTCCAAGTAGTTCCTTTTTGCGGTTTAGGTCTGTGCTTTTGAGGTGCTGAATGCTGTCGAGTTCCCACAGTCATTGCTGTGGGCCTGAGGAGCTGGCATTCTAAAAGCAGTCTAACCTACCACCTACACCAAAATTCAGTATTTAGGAACCCAATGTCTTGTATCCAATTTTCCAAGCAGATTGACATAACTCATGGGGCTTTGTTTTGTTTTGTTTGTTTGTTTGTTTTTTTAAAGGGACACTAAACTGTGCTCACAGCCCAACTCACTCCTCTCCATGGAGAGGATGGTGCCACGGGACATGGGCTCTGCTACCCCTGTGCTGTGGATATACTGGCACCTTACACAAAGTCAAAATCCAGTTGAGGTTTTCAGTGATTAAGATGTTATCACACCAGGATTGCTTCTGCATTTGGAGACATTCACTCTTGAAACACAGAGGGTCTTTTTTAAGAGAAGACAGGTGTCAAAGGGACAGAGATGAACCGAAGACTGTCTTTGATTCCAGAAGAAAAATGGTTATACAAAGCATTGTATTGGTACAATAGAGTTTTAAATTTATATTTCCCTGTTATCTGATATAATGACTGTGTATAGACAGCTCTTTATAAGAAGTGCATGTTTGAAAGCTTGCCTTCGGACAGCCTTTCTGATTCGAATGACGTTTCATTTCTTTTTTTGCTTTGTGTTAGGAAGCGGAGACAGCTACCAAGGCGTCCATTGCACTGCTCAGGGACCAAGCAGTATAGCTTTCAAATTTGAACAGAAGGAAATGTAATGCTGCTTCTCTTTAGTTTCTTCACTACAAACTAAGGCTTGTTTACACAGAGATGTGGTGGAAATAGTTGTAGTCTGCCTAGCCAGGAAACTTTCTCATTCCCCCCCTTCAGCCTCCCTTTAAAAGCTTGATGCAATATTAATCCACAGTGTTGATCGCTGCAGTGCTGGCAATGCATTCCTGGGACTAAACAAAATCCATTCATTGTTATTTTGCTACTGTGCCCGACTCTTTCTGGTGCTATCAATGAAATCACGCCTCGTTCCCAAGGAATGCAGAGGTGGCATGGCTCGCTGCTTCCATGTGCTGAATCCTTATAAGCCTGACGCTGCGGATTGTCATTCTGTCTCTCATTGCAGGGTCAAACGCAGAATTGCTCATGCTTATTTTCCCACCAGTGGAAATGCTTACTTTGTTCAACTGTTACAGACTTCTCATTAAAGAGCTTTTTGAAGCTATTCCAAGAGAATCCAGTTGCATAATCAAGTGAATGGGATTTTTTTCCACCCATTTAAGTGTTAGCCATACCATGGACAAAGCATGTTTATTTGGCTATGCCAACAGTGGCTGCAGTGGGTGGCAAATTTTGTTTTAACTGTACTTAAAGTTTACTTTCACTTGAAAACTTGGTTCCTGGAATTGGGGTGGAGGACTGTAGCCTGGAGACTCACACGCGATTAAGAGTTTAGGCAAAACTCTTAGGGGGGAAAACAAAACAAAACAAGAAAAGTAACAAAATCCAAACAAAACTGCTATTTTTTCCTTACACAAAAAAGTAAATCTTGTACCTTGCCTCACTCTTTGTAGGCTTTTTTTCCCCCCCAATATCAGTGTATTTTTGCTTCCCTCACCCCTGCCACATTTTGTCAATGCTTTTGGGGAAACCCCTGGTATCAATACAGACTCAGGATGAAGGGATTGAGAGCAACCCTGCCGAGAAGGATTTGGGTGTGCTGGTGGATGAAAAGCTGGACATGAGTGGCAATGTGCGCTTGCAGCCCAGAAGGCCAGCTGTACCCTGGGCTGCATCAAAAGAAGTGTGGCCAGCAGGTCAAGTGAGGTGATTCTGCCCCTCTGCTCTGCTCTGGTGATACCCCACCTGGAGAACTGCACGCAGCTCTGGAGCCCTCAGCACAGGAAAGACATGGAGCTGTTGGAGTGGGTCCAGAGGAGGGCCACAAAAATGATCAGAGGGATGGAACACCTCTCCTATGAAAAAAGGCTGAGAGTTGGGGTTGTTTAGGTGGAGAAGAGAAGGCTCCAGGGAGACCTTGTTGCAGATTTTCCAATACTTGAAGGGGGCTTATAAGAAAGATGGGGACAGACCTTTTTAGTAGGGCCTGTAGTGATAGGACAAGATGTAATGGTTTTAAACTAAAAGAGAGTAAATTTAGACTGGATATAAGTAAGAAATTTTTTACAGTGAGGGTGGTGAAACACTGGAACAGGTTGCCCAGAGAGGTAGTGGAGGCCCCATCTGTGGAGGCATTCAAGGTCAGGTTGGATGAGGCTCTGCGCTGATGAGGCTCTGAGCAACCTGATCTAGTTGAAGATGTCCCTGCTCATTGCAGGGGGATCAGACTGGATGACCTTTAAAGGTCCCTTCCAACCCATACTATGGTTTCTATGATTCTGTGATTCCATTAATTTGTTTTGAGTTGTCCATACAATATAGATATGTCAAAGCATATATATATGGTCAAGTATGTTGGGGAGGGAATAGTTAGAATGAGTGCTTTCAGAATCATAGAATCATAGACAGCCGCTGAAGGAGATGGAAAGGAAAGGTGGTGCCACACACAGAGCAGCCACTCATCAGGGTACTCTGTTAGAACAGGGCGTGTATCCTCAGCTCTGCACAGAAATGCCATTTATTAGGGATAAATAAATTCAAGTAAAAGCTTGACTTCCGATGTCAATGAACATAGGAACAAAATGCAATGCACATGGGAATGCACAATGCTATGAAGTGGGCAGAGGCATTTGAAAAATATTGTGGTTCAGCTATAGAAAACCAGTGACAGGATCCATTGGTAAGTGGTGGGATTAGAAACAACTACTGCTACAGTCAAACATCTGAAGATCTGCAGGAGTGTATAACTGTGTCTAAGCATTCAGGAATCATTTCAGTTGATTCTTCAGCCCGTTAATGTTGACTTTTAGCAACTGCTGGGAAGCAGGAGAAGTTCTAAAAGACTACAATAAAGCAAGATGTTGTACTAGCCAGTAAACTAACCATTCTAAATCCATCTTATTTTAACATCAGATTTGAGTAGGATCATAGATAGACTAATATGAACAACTGCCAGTGAAGAATAACAGAGGCATGTTCATGGTAAGGCATATGGCTGTAATGCAATAATTCAGTCATAACTAACTTTTTTGATGAGAATTTTTGGTTACTAAAATTGACGTAACTGGCTCCCACAGGGTATTTGACTATCTTTAAAATGCTGCTAAAAGCAGAGCTTTAGATAAAAAAAAAAAAAAAAAAAAAAATCAAGGTGGCTTCTATTATAAGGGTTACACAGCAATTATCTGCTTTGAAGGTTCCAAAAATGTATAGCAAATAGCCTATCAAAATGGCATGTTTTAGTGGGGTCCTGCAGAAATCTATCATCGCCTTTACTCAGAGATCTGGAAGACTGTTACATATTGTTGCTGTTAAAATGAGAACAGTATAAATTTTACTGGTGCCGAAAACTAATTCACAGAATGTAGGTCACTGATGAGGTGGGTCAACATGCAGGAATGAAGGTGCACAGAAGAATGTCTTTAAGGGTCACAGAAGATATCCCATTGAATGTATTCATGTGGCTATTGTGCAGATGAGCTGGCTGATCTTTAGATAAGAAAGGAGGACTGCCCAGCAGGAAAGAACTGACTTTGTGTAAGAGATGCCCAAGCCTACTTGGAAATGAACTATAGTATCTATTCTAAACTGGGTCAGGCTGCTCTCTGGACCTGAGATGAACTGGCACGGTGCAGCTTCCATCCATGCAGGTAAGCTCCCCTAAACAGGGTTTCTGAATACCAGCTTGTGCCTGAACTTTAGCCGGGAGAGCTAAACAACTGATACAACTGTTCTTGGGAGTACACTAATAAGCACCATGGAAATCAAAGTACGGGGCTTGAGCCTGTGCACCAAGACTGCTTTGCCTAATATAGGAAGTGTTAATTTACACTGTATGGCCAGTGTGAACAGGAGAGAAAGCAGCCAGCACCCACTTTTTGCTCCTCACGTCTGATGGTCTGACTGGGTATGGTAAATTTTACATGGCACGATGGATAACCCACCGGGTCCTGCCCAGCAGCAAAGGGAGTAAGAGGCAAAGGGAACCATGAATCATCTATATTCATTCTCTAAGGCTGCTTTACAGTCATACAGACTGCATTTTCTGTAGGTGCAGGGTTCTAAAACTGAGCTAAGCACAAAACAAATGTTTTTCACATTCAGACTGAGATGATACAAACACCACCCCATCAACAAATGTGAACCAACTTCCTGCACTACTGAGCCTGAAGGGTGTGTGTACTGCTGTGCCTTCACTTTGAACACAATGTAGAATAAGGGATCACACTTGCAGTTAGTCAAATGTAGCACTAGTGGTAAGAAAGAATGAAAAAATCCCAAATCAAACTCTTTTCTCTACCCTACAAGAGGTTTCGTACTGGAAGATGTCAGTTCTCCTGAGTGCTGTCAATAACAGGAAACTGGGATGCTTCTTTTTGCCATAGCTATTAGAGAGCTAAAATTTCTGCAGGTAAATTATTATCTTAATGTCCTCCTTTCATAGCTTTGTGGCAAAGAGAAGATCTTTTTTGGACTAATGTCCTTGAGATTTGTGTTCTTGAATAAGAAATAGGTTCAGCAGTCTGTATGACTACCTCTCAATCAGATGTGCTATGTATGCAGTGAAATGAGAAAGAGGAAGCACAAACTACAGCTTGTCTTTAACTGTTTTGGTTATTTTTTTTCCTACAAAAATGATATATTTAATAACCATGGAAGGCCAGAAGTACTTCCAGACAAGTTGAAAAAAGCCCATGCTTACGGAAGGATATTCTTAAAGAGCACAAAGTTTGGAAAGAGACAATCTCTTGTCAAAGAGAAGGAATCACAAAACCTTAGTCCTGAAGATGGCTACAATTCTCTTCTCTGGCAGGTCCACTGTACCTGGGTGGTGTCTCTCAGGTACCCAAACTGCCAATGCATCCTCAGAGGAGACATTGACCTTTGGACCAGGCACAGTCACAGCTGTGCAAATGCTGAACGACACTGTTTTGATTTAGCAGGAGTTTATTAATTGCTTTCCATAAATGGAAGTGACTGTTCAGATTTGTGCTGACCCGCTTTTTAAGACCTTTAGGAGATCTCTGTCTTCTCACCATTTACCACTAGCCTAGAGGAGGTTCTGTCATCACCAAATGTTTTTCTTTTTTCTTTTTTTGTGTTAAATCTGTATTGGGACAACTGGATTATCTGAGCGTCTGTGTTTTTCTTAGCATCTCTCTTAATGTAAGGGGGCCACGTGCGGATGAGGCTGCATTCACACATTATTTTGACAAATGGTGCTGGAAAAAAACAGACCTCTAACAGCTATGCATTAAAGCAATCTGCTGACCTGATAAAGTCACAAGAGCTTTCTCAGCGAGAGCCCTGCTTTTGTGAAATAGCCAGATATTTCAGCTTTTTTTGGTGCATACGTGTGCATGTAGATTAGCCCCAGTGCAGGTTTGGGTTGGTTTTTTTTTTTTTCTGAGTGCAAGGACAGAGTTAGAAATCCATGTGTTTTCCTGCACCAGGTAGTACCAGTCAGTAACTGCTACCTGAAATCAGGTTTGCTGTCACTGGTGTTAACATGTGACTCAGTCTAGTAATTAATTTAATTTATTCTGTTTTTAAATAAGCTTTTAAGTTGCCTGTGTACAAAACGGGAGTCTGACACCTGTTAGCTCAGATCCTGATGGAGTGGTGCCCGTGTAACTAGGCTGCCGTGGCGTAACGGCTGATCCAAGGACAAATGAGCACAGTGCTTCCCTGAGCTCTGGCCTATGGCAGGCCCTGCTGAGCTGGTAGAAGGTGAGTTTATTGCATAGGTTCCTGGAGAGAAAAACTGATACCATAAGATTCTTTCCCCTCCATGAATCTAGCAAGTGCTTTGTGCCAGCCTCGCCTTGTAGCTGCAGCATTGTTTCTAAGAGAAACTACTTGATGCAGGCTTTCCTATGCCAAAACACAGGTCCACCTGCTATGGGTGGTTGAAAAGCCCTCAGACTGTTTCTATTTCTCACCTAGCTTAAGATCAAAAGAGAACAAAATGGCTATGTACACTGGGAACCCCTCTGGCCGGTGTGTAGAAGGACTTGGACTTTTGGCAATAGTCATAACATGTGTGTGCACATATGCATATTCTCTTCTCTCCTTAATATACTTTGGTGGTTGGGCACAGCTTGTCCTGTAACTCTCTACAGAAACTTTAGACATCATGTTATGGATGTTTCTGACAAGAGAAAAGAAGTATGTTAGTTTGCCTTTGGGGCACTTTAGGATCTAATGCCCCTGATATCCTTTAAACTTGGTGGGGATGATAAGTTGGTGGCAGGGAGGCATCACAGTACAACATTGCTGCCCACTGGTGCTTCAGGAGGTGCCATTCACATCTTCTGTTGCTGATGGTCCAGGCTCTCTCTGTAGCTGGGGCTGGCTGAAAGGGTTTACAGTGAAGGTCTTCCCACAAAAATGCATGAAAGAGAAATATGGGTTTTGATGCAATGTAATAATTTAAATTAACATCTTATCAGCAAGGCAGCTAGTGTCCAGGATGGAATCTGTGGCTCGAACAGTAGAACATGTGTGTTTCCAACCACGTGCATACCTGAGCGAGCAAGGAGTGCCTCTTTCTGTACCAGTATGTAATGGTGTATACTTACTGTTCTGGAGAGTTGATGTCTTCTATAGGATCTTTGCTTGTTCTGGAAGGGTCTGATGAGCCCCATTGTGCTGGTGGATTTTGATCAAGATGATTTTTCAAAATGGCTTTCTCACCATCTGGATGGACAGCACATTCAATTTTACTTTACTGTGACCAAGTGACCGTTTTTAAATCGTTTCATTTTAAAACTTCCCCGATGTTCGTAATGCCACAAAGTAGACTCTTTCTGCCTATATTCCAATACAGTCTCAGGTTTCCCTGCGAGTCCTTGGTACTCTTATGCTTTTGATGATGTGCCCCTTTACAGGAACTACCACGAAGAAACAGATAAGGGACAAAACCTCTTTCATCCTTCCTTTGCTCCCTGCCCCCCTCTAAAAAAACCCCACAGACCAAGCCTTGTTGTCCACCTCTGTGTAGCCCTATCACGGTCTCTCACCTAGTCTTAGGCTGTGTAAAAAATTAATGTAACTGCACCATCATATTATATTGCACTCAAAAATTGTTGCCTTTTCATATGAAAAAACTCTCATTTAAGTCCTCTCCCAGAAAAACTATAATCTCATTGATGTATAAAACCTTGCTACTCTTACAATCACATAAGCAATTAAGTGCCATCATTTAACTATCTGCTATCATTTAGCACAGAAATATGATTCATATCAGTTGCACTGGTCCATAGGCTGTCTGCAGGAAGGACAGCTAATGATTTCATTAAGCTTTCTCCTGCCGTGCTCTTTTCTGCACAGTGATAGCATAGAATATCATCATTTTCCCTGTAGGTAGTTTCACTTGATTCCCCCTGGAGTCCCGGGAGTCCCTGGCTAGCTGTGCTAAAGCCTGTGGCATCAGTCCCCGTGAGAAACGCAGACGAACCCAGCCATTTTAAGAAGGCTGTCTTTGCCGGGGATCCTTTCTGTTCCTGCCTGCTTTTTCAAAGTCTCCTACTGCGTTAAGCCAAATAAAGTCACATGGAAAACATCTGAGTAATGAGGACACTGCACAGTTTTCATAAATAATTACAGAGCAGCTCCAAATCCATCACCAGCAGTTGTTTGCCACACACACAGAGAAACAGTGATTGCTGCAGGCATTAGGGCAGCATGGAAGAGGACTTGAAGGTAAATTCTTGAAAAGGACACCAGAGGATTTGAATGTAAAAATGGGTATGAGGGGGAAAAGCAGGAAAATAGTGAAGAGAAAATGAAAATGGCATGAAAAACATAGTGTGTATTGAAGGCTTAAGCTGCTTTTCTGTTCTACTAATGCTCAGAGGCCTCAAATAATGCTCAGGTCCCAGCATGCTAGGAATATATACGTTATTGACAAGCACTGGTGGGACAAAACAAGCAGCAGAAGCAAAGACTGAGGAAAGAAGCTGGAAGCAGAAACAGGAATGCTTTGAGGGCAAACTCCACCATGTATAATTGCCCTCCCAGCACAGTCATCCCTGGCATTATTTTGCAGCATTCACTTTCTGCTGTGAAAAATCTAACAAGGAACTTGGAAAGGAGTGAATAGGTGAGGATGCAAAAATGTGCAGACATGGGGATGGCTACAGCTCAGAAGAACAGGAGAGAAGATTTTTCACTTATAGAATCATAGAATCATTCAGGTTGGAAAAGACCTCTAGTCTAACCATCAACGCTGCATGGAAGGAAAAGGTCTGGGTGAGAAAGCAGGTGACCAGAGCACATGAAGCTGCTTCTGTTGGGGCAAGAAAATGTCAGTAAAAGAAAGCTAAGGAATTCACTTGCAGGAAGACAGTGCTAGGAAGATGTGACAGAATTCAGTGATGGTTTAGATGTGAA
The DNA here is from genome assembly GCA_013400535.1 of Scopus umbretta. Taxonomy (NCBI): domain Eukaryota; kingdom Metazoa; phylum Chordata; class Aves; order Pelecaniformes; family Scopidae; genus Scopus; species Scopus umbretta. The sequence goes on along the minus strand of VZTL01055366.1, from coordinate 12,132 downwards.
GGGAGGACAGCAAAGAGTCAAATCTGACAGTGGCTAAGATAAGCAATGAAGTCTATCATCTCAGGGCAGCCTGAAGTTTGCTGGTGTGGCATTTGCTGTCACAAGAGTTCAGTTTTTATTTTCCATATATCGCATTTCTATGTATATTGAGCTTGACATTTGGATAAAAGCCTTGTGATGTCTATAAACAGACATGTAGAAAAGAACACTTTTTACTTCCATGATTAAAAACAACGTTCAATCCTGAGCTGATCTAAGGTGACAATGAAAACTGCTGACTTTATGATATAGACCAAAGTTAAAATTTGAGTAATCCTTGTAATTAGGGATGGAAAAGGTCTATTATTTAGCTGTTTTAGGGCTCTAACTCCTTTGGACAAGATAAGCAATTTAAACTTTTACAAAGCCACTGAAGATACAATTTTTCATCAAATCACTGGAATATGCAACTGTTGGGCTTCAGGAGTATGTGATTTCGTACATTGACCTCTGTTGTATGCCCCTAAAGGGGTTTCTTGTGCTTTCAGTTGTGCTGAGAGAAAGAGAGAGAGAGAGAGAGAGAGAGAGAGAGAGAAGGAGGGGGTCCTTGTCAAAAAGGTGGGTGATTTAGTTTAAAGTAGAGCAAAAATCATATATTCTCTGCCTACTCACCCCTCAACACCAACTGCCCGTATATCACTGTGTGTTATTCTTAATAGAACCTTTTATACCACTCTTGCAGATGACTTGCCCTTAATACACTGCATACATTTCTGTATGCAAGGTTACCATATACAAGTTTTAATGTATATGTATAAAATACAGACAAAATCCACGTAAATCTGCCACAATGTTGAGATTTTTTTGTTTTTCCTTTGCTTCTTTCAAAATACAAGAAAGTTGGGTAATTCTTATTTGTTAAGTTTTGTGAATTTTTTTGGGAAAGGAGTTGTTAGATTTTTATTCTGCAGCTATGGAAACGAGTATTTTTCTTTTTTCTTTTTCTTTTTTTCATTTACCTTTCATTTAAATAATGAAGAGCAAGATTCTCACTTAGTCATACGCTTCTAGGAGCTGGAGCTTAAAGAAAAAACACTATTACCATATGCACTTAAAAAAATTATGGAGGAAACTGATTTTATATATGTGACCAACTGAAAGAAAATAAATTAAGGGTAACGGCAAACATTTGAGTTCCCAGCTTCCCGTGGAAGATGTAGCACTGCTTGTAGTACTTCCCCATCTTTTCTTCCTATGTCTATTAAGTATGCCACTTGACAAATGCCCTTTATTCTCAGGGTACTGTCTGTCACTGCAGATGCTACTGAATAAGTTGCACTGGGATGATCTACCTACCTTCAAAATTGAATTTACATTAGCCAGACGCACTTTCTAAGTAATTTTCACCTTTGTAGACCCCAAACCGGAACTCAGAAGTCTGGATAAGTGATGCCTGAGCACTTTCCATTTAGAAAACCATCGGGAAAGAAGACAAATAGATCTCAAGGGCCTCGCATGGCAGTCACTGATGGGTTCATTAGGAAACAAAACCCATGGCCCGGTTGTCTGTGAGAGCCAGAAGGCTTTAGCTCAGGACCTTTGCCTACCTGCAGCAGAGAAACAGCTTCCAATTACGAAGCTCTGAGCTCCACGAGCACATCCGATGCTGGCTGCGGAGCAGCTCGGCAAGGAGGTCACTGCTCCCAGCTGCTTGCCTCTCCCTCTGCCAGGGGCGATGCTCGCTTCAGACCTGCCATACGTGTAAGCACTCTGCCAAAATTGCCTGGGCTGGCTTAAACGCGTTGGGCGTTTTAATGACTCCTGTTCAGCTGCAGGCAGAAAACACCAGGTGACTGCCGCTGCTGCAATTTCTTCCAAGATTTTAGAAAATGTATTTCTTTGACTAGAAGCTTTTTTTTTTTTTTTTTTTTTTGACGTTTGTACACTGCAGCTTTATTGAACATCTTCATCATTGTGCTTTAGTGGCAATATTCCTCCAATGGCTTACAACTAGATGGCAGAACTGCTCTTCACCCCACACCTTTCAATTCCGCTGCTGTTCTCTCTTTTCTAGAAAGCATATTTCATGCTCAACAAAGAAGCAAGTGTGGTTTAATAATGACTTATAACAGCTGGCAGAGATAACCTTGCTGATTTACTACAGAATGCTGGAAGCTTTAAAGCTAGAGGTAGATTTTTAAAATCCACTGCAATTTTTCACAGTTCTGTTGTTTGGACTGTGAAACATGACCAGCCAGTTCCTGCTTTTCATGTGAAAAGGATGAAAAGAAAGTAAAATGAAAGGAAAAATTAAAATGATCACATTGTCTGCTGGGTGTATCACAAAAAGGTTCTCCTGAATTAAGCACACAGCACCAGGCAGTATAAATCATAACTTCTGACAGTTATGTTGTGAAAGGAAGATTTTTAAAAAGAAAAGCCAGCAAGGTTCTCCTCTGATGTATGCTACTTTAAATAAGAAGAAACTCCCTTTACTACAGATATATTTCTGTGCAGGGAAGGGCAGACACTGAACCTCTGGCAGTTTGGTCTCCCTGTTGAAATAGAAACAAGCTCCAATTTCAGGATTGGAATCCATTTGTTAGGCTTCATAGAAACTAGTATACTTATCTCTGTATATCTCTATATACAAGGGATATAATGAACTATATTCTTTCTTTAAAACAGCACTCCTTTAAAGGAGTTATTTCTGAAAGCCTTTCCTTTGAATCTGCGAATCTTTTAACCCCAAGCTTAATGCTTGAATCACACTAGCTTCATAGAAGTAGTATTTCCCCCCTCTACCACAGATGAATGTCATGCTTCACATTTACAAGCAACATGCCTTTGAAATCGTTTTTCTCTGAGCTGCTTTTATATGGGGAAAATCTAACACTGGGAAACACTGGAGTGGGGTGACAACTGACAGTATGTAGGCATATCTGACACGCGAATGAATGCTCCCAGTCCATTTACAGCAATGAGTAAAGGCTGTTTTCTGGCTCAAAACTGAAAAGGCTTTCTGAGCAAGCAAGGGCGCCTGCAGAGAAACAACTTGCAAAGGTTTGTTCATAAGTGGGGATGCTTGCAAGGCTTTCTCTTGCTTCTTAGGTACTTTCGATAGGACGGCTGTCATTCATTAATTTCCCTGATACACTACTCTGAAATGTACCCGCAAAGGTAGAAATAAATGGAGAGTCTTCTGCAGGACTTCTTCTGAGCTTGGCTTTATATGAAACTCTTGCAATCTATGAATCATTCATGTAGAAGTAATTTCATGTAATCAAATGTCAAACAGAAGACAAATAGAGTAAGATAGTACGATTGCAAGTGTAGCAAATTATCCAGCCCCACCCCCACCAAACCACATAGAATCGTCCCTCTGTATTTTTCTCCTCTGCAACTTTTGTTTCTGCAGGAACTTGCACAGTAGAAAAGAACTTCTGCCTTCATGAAGCCTCTCCTGTTTCTGGCACACTGGCTACATGGGTGCAAGAAGCCCATTTGGGAAGCTCTGGTTTGTGCCCATGCCAAGGTATTTCTTCCCTGGCGCTGCGCTGCACAACCTTCCTCTTTACACAGCATCACAGTTACAGGCATTTGTCCTCCTTTTTCCAAATGTCAACCTGGAAAATTCAGCTGTGTCTCCAAGCTTGGCTCTCTTTGTTGAATGGCACTGCCAGTTACAGGAACCGCCCCAGCCAAGTGTGGGTCTCGCCCACAGCCCGTCCCTGCCTGAAATCCAGGCTGTAATGGAGCTCTGCTGCTCCAGCAAGGTGACCAGATCCTGCGAACAGCAAGCTGGGGAAGAAGCTAACGTTGTGCTGTGCACAGAGCCGAGGTCACTAGCAAACACAGTGACTCAAAATCATTTGAGGAGCGTATCAAATGAACTTAAGGGGATGCCCTTTTAAATTCAACTGGAGAAGCCATCTGAGATCCCAGAGCTGCAGTCCATGGAGCACGCTGAGTACTGCTCGACCACACAAAGCTATCTAGCAGCGCAGACAAAAGCCTGCATTAAAAAAAAGCAATCAAACCATAAACTACAAACCGCATTTCCTAATTGCTTTTCTTACATAGCCAATTGCTGTAGATGTCTCAGGGACGTTATGCGTTTGTGAGCAAGAGATGAGTGTCTGGGATAATATCTCTCTTTAAATGAGACATACTGAATTGAAGTGTGCTGTAAAGGAGTCCCTATTCCAGCAAAGAGCTCCTGGGCTACACCAGGAGCTGTTGCTGTTAATAACTAACCAGGAACTCCAAAGTTAAGAAACTTTGCCTGAGGTCAGGCAGTTATGGGAGTGCACAGCTGTGTCTGTCTATTTTGGCTAAAGTAATTTAATTTTTGTATCCTAAATCCATTTTTTATGTAAATGAGGGTGGTGGGGAAGGAAGGGAAGAATCATATAACCTCCTTTGGCACCTGGATATAGGAGTTAGGAATTTTAACTTTGGACAATTTTTTCAGATCAGAAACCTACTGAAGTGTACAATGACATTAAAGTTTGATTAGGACTTATTAGAGATGCATTGCATAAGTCCTACCTTATTATCTGTTCTCTGAAGTGCAGCGCCCTGAATTTGTGTAAACAATAGCAGTGGGGATAGACTACATTGCATTCTCTATGTGAACTCCTTCAGAACAGCAAGGTATTTTATAAAGAAGATTGACATAGGATTCATCCATGTCCACAATGCAAATGTGGCAAATGATCTGCTATGATTTTTAGCTTGAAGTCAGCTGCTATTTTTAGCATCTCTCTTCACTGTCCTAATCCCTCTCTCGGCTCGCTTTTTTCACAAGGTCCAAGGTAGACAGAAACCTTGTCATCACCTTAAAAACATCGGACTGGCTTCCCCAGTTGCATGGTGGAGGTGAGAAACATGGTCACTTTTGGGTCATAAATTATTTACAATTCCAAAGCTTCGGTCAAGTACCGTCGGGGACACATAATTTCAAGGTTCTGTACTTTCATTTACAGAAAGCTACATGAAATACATAGCTACAGAAAGCATAGTTATGTCAGTCAGAGTTATCTTTCCTGTAGCCGTAAGGGCCAGAATTTTTTAAAGTACCATTTAAGTGATGTCTGTTTGCATCTGCACAGAAGCAGCAGTGACTCAGCAGCATGAATTCTCCAAAGCCTTGTTATTTTGATTGGAATGGCAAATTTAAATTAAGCACATAGGTTGACTATTGGGAATGGATGCAGTGAGAGAAATACAGAGGAGATTCAGACAAGCAGCTAAGGGAGAGGGAAACAGGGGAAGAGAAAAAACAAGAGGCAGAAGAAATGGAAATGGAGGGACTAGCAAGGGTTGTTTAACATGGTGGCTCAGAGCCTGGAAGTACAAATATTTGAAGTCACTTGAGTCATGATCAGGATACTCCATATACTCATGCTTGGGGCATTCACCACCAGGTGTGGGACCAAGCTTCAAACACCTGCTGCAAATTGGGATGCAGGTCTTCCTCATTCGCAGGTGAATGGATGCTCTAACCTATTTGATATAAAGATGGCCAAGGGAAAATACTTTTCCTTTCCCCTCTTCTGTGCAGAGGTTTATGTGGCAAGTCTGTTCAGAAAACTGAGTCCAGCAACTTCAATATGCAGAAGAATATCTACCCTGTAAATCCTGATAGTACATAGTTCCAAGCTGCTCAGTACATTAAGGCTCAATATGTACTTTTAAGTATGTGATTTTAAATATGTATCCAGCAGCAGAAATGTAGAAGTTAGGGAACTGTACTGGGGGAAACTTAGGAACACAGACAATCTTGGATGCTGGGGCATAAAGCAGCAGTTAGGCATCAATGTCTTTTGTAGATATAGCCACAAGTAAGTGCAGAAAGGTTATATTTTCTCCTTGATTTCTTTGCCAGCATCCTACTGCTAATGGAGTGCAACCTGCTGTGGGAAGCATCCCATCCTAAATTTATACCTAGCATATCTCTTGAGGACCATTTTTATTTCTCATACCCAAACTCAGATGGGCATTTGGCACAATGTAATGTATCTTTTCTGCTTGAAATATTATTCATGATTTATCATTTTCCTGCAGCATCTGACATGAGTGGAACATTCTATGTGTTCCTTTCAAACACTTGGTAAAACTGCCTCATCCCACTCACTGATGTTACTTCTTGCTGCTGATCTCAGCCCAATAATCACACGCCTCCAGCAGCTATTTACGTTTTCCTTTTCCTCCTTTCCCCCCTTCTGTTTTTTAATTTTAAAAAGGACACTGGGAACTCTATGGAGCTCTTCTTTTTTTTTTTTCTGCCACGTTACACAACTGAGTGTATACCCAGGCTAAAACAAAAGGCACATGAAAAAGTAACCTTATCCAACCAAAATGTCAGTATACTTCAAAAGCATATATGAACTGTTGCTATTGTTCTAAAATTGTTCTTCAAAACTATATTTGCAGGAGTAGCTTCTGTTCCACTTGACCAAGCTTACATGAGCCTAGCATTGCAACAAACATGCAAGTCTATGACTTCCCACTACAGGTCAACTGTTTTTTCACATCCTATAGTAATACTCAGCTGTACAAAGTCATTTGCCGAAAGTCACAAAGTAGATCCATTCTAGAGTCAGAAATGGAAGCTGGGTGTCCTGACTTCCACTTTATTGCATTACGCACCAGATCTTATTGCTTCCCAAAAGTGAAATAGCTGTAATGGAAGCAATTCTTTTGCATATATTTCTTCAGGGAGCGATGCAAAAGACACAGTAGAAACAACTTATGAATATTACAGTCATCATGAAATCCTTTTTTATCAGTTCCTAGGGAAGAATTTTCATACATGAGTGCCTTCACTTCTACATTTAGCGTCCAAACCAACACTGAAATATTTACATGCTTCTCTTCTACATCCTTGATATCTGTGTCCAAAACCAGGATATGAACATCCTACTCAAATGAGCACGTATTAAACTGGGCTTCCTACTGCTGAAGGCTGGCGCAATTAATTCTCACAAGACCTGAGTCACTCTGGGACTTTCCTCCCTCCATGTAGCACAGAAAACTTGACTTTTGAACCGGAGTATGCTTTGAAAAGTTTCCCATTTTACCATGTGTATTATACACATAGGGCATACAATAGAAGACATACGTACAGAGAAATAACTACACAGTGGGTACCTTATAGCTTATTATCTGAGTCTGCATGCTTTCTGTAATGTAATATTTAAAGCTCTATCTTCCCAAGGTCCCAGCACTCTGGTACCAATCCAATGAGATTGCTATTAAAAATCTTGGTGGGTTAAGCTACCAATGGATTTTACTAAGTCTCACCTTTGCTGTCTGTAAAGTTCCGTATACTAAGAATGTCATTAAGATCCTGATAGTGGTTCTGCTTAATGTATGTTGTTTTCTCAGGAGTGTCCTGAAGCTGCATTGTGACCTCTTCCAAGTCTTTGTCCAGCTGCAAAACAGAAAGAATATGAACCCCTAAAAATTCAAGAGTCATTGCTTCAGGTATCTACAGTAACTGCACAGCTTTCTATAATTAGACTAGAAGGCAGGTAGTAATGCAATTGCCACACTGTGCCAAATAGTTTTCTTACAGCACTACAACACTGCCTCTAAAAATCATGCTACAAGTAACAAACTGCATTCACCTATGATACTGGACACAGGGTATACGAGAAGGATAAACTTTAGTAGCTGACAGTTTAAGCAATTCAGATGTACTGCTGAATGAGAAATGGGTATTAGAAAGCCCAGCCTGAAAACCTTTCAACTATTTATTATTTATGTGTACAAATCTGGCATACATAGCTATAACCACTTTGTTGAGTCAATCCAATTATTGAACATACAAGAGAATATAAGTGAACTATAGCATGAGGGGCATGTCCAGCCATGTGGATGACTGCAGTCAACTCTACTGGGAATGTTTTGTTTTCCTAAAGGTTATTTTTACTTCTTTTACTTTTCTTAGAGAGACAGACTCCTAGTAGACTTTTTGTTTGTGTCTGTGTGTGTGTGAAATTTTGAAGAAAATCCAACTTACTGTTTTTAATTTTGGAGCTAAGAACACTATACTTTTGTGATTTGAAAATTATCTCCATGTTTTAGATCTTTTGTGTCTTAAACTGTGTAATCTGATAGCAGGCACTAAACTGCCATTGCAAGCACAAATTTCCAAGAGGGAAAAAAATGGAAATAAGAGGAGGGGGAAGAAACAAAAATTTCAGCCCTCTCCGCAAAAATATCCTTTGAGACTAGAGGGAGAGGGAGAGAAGCACAGATGTTTTCTGACTGGAAGAGCCACAGCACAAATGCTGGGTTGGTATACCCTTAGCTTTTAGCACTGAGCTGAACCCAGGGTGCTCTCCCCAAAGGCTAACTTGCATTCAAATGGCTACAGCCCCAGTAGAAAATAACCAGATACAAGTATCTTAATGGTGATCTGGGATGCTCTCTGTGAACAGCTGTCCAGGATGTGGTGTCCAGAGCATGTCCCACTCACTACTGGCTTAACTGAATTTTAAGAGCTGAATTTAGATTTATATTTTTTCCTTATAGAACTGGGACATAGCAACTCAAGGAAGATAAGCCAGAGGTGTAGCTGCTAGCCACAGTAGGGCATGCTCCAAATCCCCTTGACAATGAAACTCTTTATTTGGACCTACTGGTTCTGGGTATTTGATTTAATCTATTTAAGCGAAGTCTAAAAAGATCAGCAGGGCCCTGTGTGCACTAATATGGCTTAGTTGCCCTGACCAGCCTTACCTGTGATCACCGTCATGAGGTTTGCAAGGCACAGGCTGAGATCTTGTGAGTTAGGAGGCTTAGTAGAAAAAACTACAATAGGATAAAGAAACTGAAATAACCAGTAGCCAGTTGAGCCTTCATTAAAAATTGCAAGGCTCTCACATGAAAGAGGCCTGGCAAAGCTGAACTAAATTTCTTTAACAAGGCAGAGAGAACTTTTGCTTTTGGAGTCTTTGGTAGTCTGAGTAAATACCTTTTGGTACCTTGGCAGTTGTCGCTAGTTAAGATCTGGATGAAGAAGTAATGGTTGCAATAAAATACCTTTTCTTCAAGATATAAGAATACTTCACTAACTGGGCAAGAACAGGTTAAATTTTTGTAAGATATAGGTCAGTATGTCTCACAAAATGGGCAGTCTTCAAGGCTGGTTTGTCATTGTTTGAGGTCTCCTGAGCAAGGATGGACATAATTAAAAATATACATGTTATAGCTCTAACGGAATTCATGCACTCCATGTACTTAGCCTTTCTTTCAGTAGAGACTGAAGAAACTTCAAGGCCTTTGTGCTGAAAGGGTCAGCTTACATGACTGTAAAGGTCTTTTCTACCTTAAGAAAATATGTAATTCTCTTTCATGGCAGATGTAAAGATCTGTCTAGCAAGTTTTTGGGCAAACTCTCAGAGAGGCTGGGAAATAACAGCAACAGCAGTCTCTGAACTCAGCCATAAACAGGAACAAAGATAGCGCTCAAGTGCCCCTGGGGCTGGGGGTCTCTGTTACCCTTGCATGTGAAGGTTGCACTTCTAGAGCTGTTGCTCTGTGGTGCTCAGCACGTCCATGTGAAGCAGCAGGGCAATTTGCATGTTACAAACAAATAGGGGAAGTTTCATTTTAATTTGGTAAGGCACATTTTCATTTCATCACACCCGCTAAGTATTCGCTGTATTAATTAGCTATCCATCTACATAGTCTGTTTCCCATTATTTCAATATTTTTCTATGGGGAAAGCTAATTTTTTT
>VZTL01055364.1:0-13258 GCA_013400535.1 Scopus umbretta | reverse complement strand
GGAAGGGAAGGGAAGGGAGAAAGAAAAAAATCTTAGCCCCAAAGCAGGCAGACCAGAGATTTGAACCAGATCTCCAAGGAAGTGTCTTAGCCTTGCACTGGCAGGTTTGAGTGCTGAAAAACTGACATTTTGGTAAAATTCCATGTATTTGAAAGATTTTGAAGTCTTAAGTTTTGACTAGTGTGGGGGTGGGAAAGTAGAGATGCCTGGAACAGGCATTTTGTGGATGAATTCTCAGCATTTATTAAAGTCGACTCTCCCTCATTCTGTTGTCAGAGCTAATGGTTTTAGCTGTCCTTTCATGCCAGTAAAAGTCCAGGTTTAGTTCACCTTTGATGCACACCAGCCATGCGAAAGACATGCCAGTATACGCATGCCTCTGGGTAAGGTGGCAAGTATGTCTTTCCCTTCTCTGTTCAATGTCTCCCAGCGTAACTACAACAAGCAGAGTTAATGAATTACAAGTCTCATTTTTCTTTGATACAGATCTCCTCTTCGAGCTCTTTCCCCTTCATTATTGGCATTTTCAGTGGCATCCTTATATAGTGTTACTTAAATACATGCACATCTTTTAAAAGACAGAGCAGTCCCCATCCACTGAAAGCAGTTCTGCCATCGTGGCTAGCTGGGAAGCTACCTTTGCATGTATTGTTGGTTGCCTATAGAAGACCCACCTTCTAACATACACTTTAATACCTCCAGTGATCCACAACATTTTCCAAAAGGGTTTCCAATTTTAGCAAACAGTTTTGGCATAACTTCTGTGTGGGCCTGTTTTGGCTGTAGAGGTATTACTTTAAGTGTCAAGAGATGAACTCGAGTATAAGAAAGCACATTGGAACTGGCAACAGCATCACTACAGGGGTTATTTCTGGAGATAAGGTTCCTGCAGCATTATAAAAACTGTACACATAAGCCATGTTTCCTTGATGGTTATGCTTTATGGCACAAACTTGGCCTATTTGAAAGTGGGCATTCAGAGAGATGCCTGGAAGTATGGGTAGCCAAGAGATCATGAGCAAGTAGATGCACCATACAAAGTTAAAAGTAAAATTTGTATCCATTAATATTTCAGCAGCTGAACTTCTTGACCTCTGCAGTCCCTAATTACAAGATAGTCTCCCTACAAGTATTTAAGCTGGGATGCATAGTCTAAAAAAACAAATAGCCTTTTCCATGCTCATTTGAGGAAAAGTTTATTCAACTTCAATCAGGAAGAGAAAGTTGAATACAGGCTACTACTCCAACATGTCTGTACATATTAACCAAATCAAACTCNTTCAACCGGTTTTTACGGTATCAAAACCATTGTACCTTCTTTTTCAGTTTAGCTGAGCAGGCTCCAGAACACCTGACTAGGTTTTGTAGCTCAGCACATGGAGAAATGTGGACAGGGATTATTTAGAGAGCATTAATAAGCATAGTGTCAACATTAATTCAGATATGATAGAGAATACTTCCAGTCCTGCTAGCCAAGAGTCTTGGACCCAAACTAGTCAACTGCAAGCCTCTGCAACAGAATAAATGTACCATGGCCAGACGCACTGAATCCTGGCCCTGCTAAAACAATGTGGCACTGTGATAATTTCAGTGAGCACTGAATTTCTCAGCTGAGTTCAGGTATTTTAAGATTATGTTTGGATCTGGAATTTCCCATGTTCACAGCCATTCAGGTGCAGCTGAGCAGAGTAGAGATCATTTTTCAGAGAGAGACCTTTCCTTCCTGGCTGATGGGACAGGTTTTTTCAGGGGCAATATGACAGTGAAGACCCTTGGAGAGTAGGTCACTCTGATCAGGTTGACAACTGGTACTGTAAAATAAGTAATACTAGAGAACACTGTAAATATTGCATTTGATCCAACTATAGCTGCCTTCGCATAAGGGTTACAACCCTGATATTGCCCTTCATTTCAAGTAGAAAAATTGAAAATATCAGTGCACAGTGAGCAGCCAGGCTTCCCCACTGATATTGTGTATCTGATATAGTTGCACAGCCTTCGCAGACAAACCTGCACTCACATTTTTTTTGCAGGCAAATATGCACTCACTGTGCTCCGATATTGTTAGGCCCTGAAATCACTGTGTTTAAAGTAATGCAGAAAACCCTGCCAAGAGCACCATGTCAGGCTAATGAAGTGGCATGGCTTTCAAACTGGTGTTTGTTCCTGTTATTTGGCTTTGAATGCAACCACGGAGAGAGCAAGACAGAATACAACTTCCAGAGAGGGAGACCGCAGGCAGCTCACAGCAAGCATGACTACTAGGCACACCCTCATTTTTGAAACAGACCTTAAGCCAATGGGGCAGGCACTGGCATTCCACACCATGTACACTCTAGTGATTACCAGTGAGAGTCTCTTCATTGCATTCAGAGCCTCCCTTCACAGCTAAAAGCTTTTGAACGTTCAGAACTTTAAAGGAGACAACCTGAAAAGTTGGCTAAACATCCTCTTTTCTGAACAGCCTCAAGTTCCTCTACCCTTAATTCAAAGTGAAGAAAGCAGATAGTGACAAGCACAGTATGCACTCCACACACGTCTCTTAAGGCAATTATAATGTCAGGAAGGGACAAAACAAATGAATGAATCGCAGGAAAAAGGATTCAGAAGGAGATTAATGGTAGAAAGTTAGCTACCTGCACCTTGTGCTGTATTATGCTGCCTGGCCTTTTTGTGCTTTCAATGTAGATTTTCTGTAGATGTGACTCAGGCACTGGCTTGAAGATGAGGGAAGTTAAAATTTCTGGCCCTGCTACTGGAACAGTTTTCTCTGCAATTCCCTCTGCTTCATTCACATGTGAGTAAATTTGAGAAGTATTTCACAGCTTCACAAGATCCACAGGAAGGGCTCAAGGATTCACATGCACTCAGGCTGAGACACACACACCTGTGCACTCACATATCCCAGTCATGCAAGAGAAGAATGTGATTCCTCCACCTGTACAGCTCTATTCCTCTATCATCAGGTCCTTCATTCCAATCTTCCAGTGTAAATATAACTTTCAGCCATTCCAGTGGCATCATATCCATGTGGAGACGGAGAGTTGGCTCTAAATGGGTGATGTTCCCTTCAAAAAGAAATCAAGAAGAAGTTTGTCCTGTGCTCACCTCTGTCAACAACTTGCTTATCAGTTTTGCCTGAAGGGGTAATTCTCCAGGCCCACCAACCTCAACAGCACTGGCAGCAGAATATAGTTTTTGACTGTTGATTCATTGCTGTGTTGCCACTTTGGAGTGGGGGATGGACCTTATCAGGCTTCTGTATGTCAGGCAGGGTGCCCAGAAATGGCCACTGCACACATAAGAGCTCTTCTGCACATGTGATAGTCTGCCCTGGCTTACTACTGCTCCATGTGCATTATAATACACCCACAAAAGGTGCAGGGTGCTCTGGGTTTATCAGACAATGATGGACTTTTAAAGGGATTCACACATGTGCACTGATACTCATCTATCTATGTGTATATGTACACATACAGTAGGTCCGGTGATGGGAGTATATGGAGCCTATTGCTTTCAAAACAAGAAGATGAAACTGGTCTTTACACTTTGTGTACAAAACTGTGATGCACTCATGCTGGTTTTGGCTGGGATAGAGTTAATTTTCCTCATAGTAGCTAGTACAGGGCTATGTTTTGGATTTGTGCTGGAAACAGCCTTGGTAACACAGGGATGTTTTCATTACTGCTGAGCAGGGCTGGCACAGAGCCAAGACCTTGTCTGCATCTCACTCCACCCCACCAGCGAGCAGGCTGGGGGGGCACAAGGAGCTGGGAGGGGACACAGCCAGGACAGCTGACCCTGACTGACCCAAGGGATATCCCATACCATATGATGTCATGCTCCGCATATAAAGCTGGGAGAAGAAGAAGGAATGAGGGGACTTTGGGAGTTACAGCATTTGTCTTCCCAAGTAACTCTCACACGTGATGGAGCCCTGCTTTCCTGGAGATGGCTGAACAGCTGCCTGCTGATGGGAAGTAGTGAATTCCTTGTTTGGCTTTGCTTGTGTGCGCAGCTTTTGCTTTACCAGTTAAACTGTCTTTGTCTCAACCCATGAGTTTTCTCACTTTTACCCTTCCAATTCTCTCCCCCATCCCACTGTGGGGTGAGTGAGCGAGCTGCTGTGCCATGCTTAGTTGCCAGCTGGGGTTAAACCAAGGCAATTCAAAATCTAAAAACACAAAAGCTGCAAAAGCAGTATACAAAATTTAGCACAACAGGAAACAGGAGTTCTTGGGAGAACTGTTTGTGGGAATAACTGCTTGAGGAAGCATGTAGTATAATACTTCCCAAGTTCTGCCTGCCCCTGTAAGCATGTTTGTGCTATATCCTTTCTGCTGCTGTCTTATCTTATGCTTGGCTTGCAAACCCTTCACTACAGATTTTTTCTTTTTGTTCTGAGTCATCGTAACGCCTAACACAATGAGTACAGAAGTTGACTAAGCTGGCAAGACACTATTTGTTGTAACACTAAGTGGCAATTTGTTGTTAGGTCTAATACATGCTGAGCCTCAAAACAAAGTGCATACCTATGTGTTACTCCAGTTCTCTGCTGATTTATAGCAGAATAAAGCTAGAGTCAGCTTGAAAACAGTGGACTTATTTATATCACCTCAGGAAATGAGGTTTAAGACAATGCTTTTTACCTCTCCCAGTGCTGTCTGGTGTGGCAGTTCAGCATGTTGTGTAAGGTTTTATTTCCCATATCTCTGTTGTGGTTATATCTGAAACATTTTTTTTCCTGCATCTTATGTGTCTATCAGCTCTGCCTTTCATGCTACTATGCAGCTCTGAGGATACTCACTATGATGCAGGGCAGCAGGAAAAAAATCTGTGTATCTTTTAAATCCCCACACTCGGTCTTAATTAGATCACTATTACATTGAGCAAACACTAATTTTTGACTCAGATTGACTGTAATGGAGGGTAAGGCCACTTAATACTAACTTGAAGTACTCAATAGACAGAAGGACTGGACCCTACAGGCTTCATCCTACTGCAGAAGTCAAGGCCAGTTTATGCCATTAAATACAGTGGGAGCTGAACCACACTCCAGAGAACCCCTATGAGGTCATCTAGACCTGGAAATCAATTCTTTCACATCTCCACCTCAAACAGCAACCAACTTCAAAAATACAAGCTTGCAATGCAGTGAAAAGAACCTGCTTAAGTGAATTTAAATCAAAGGACTGTAACAACTGAAACTTATGGGGATAAAGTGGGTCAAAACATAACCAGATAACACAGCTTGTTTCCACACTATTGAGAAGATTTCAACAAAATGTTTGCCATTTGGAGATACACAGTTGCTAATATTTGAGTGGGTGTGACAAGAAGTATGAACATAATTTTTTAAAACATTGCATGCTCCTTCAGAAACAAATACTTTCTACTCAGTTGAGGTTAATAAACTTATTCAAAAAGACATGTGTGCTTGTCTTATTCTAAAATGTTAATTTCTATTACATTTTAAAAATAAAAAAGGATAAGAGATTACCCTGTAGGTATATCCTAGTCTCCAGAGAAGAATGTCATGCCAACTCATTCTTCCTGGTTATTAGGGTAGGCCATAACTTCTAGGTGAATGACACCCACCTATAATGATCACATTAAGGCAGAACTCATCAATTAAAGATGAGATCTGCTTTTATTCACTTCTGGTGTTAGTTGAATAACCCACAGAATTTCTTTAACAAGAAAAATGTTCTTGCCTCTTCTAGTAAAAGAAGAAAAAATGTACATGCCATATTCTTATATAAACATGAATCAGAATAGCTCCATGGGTATCCAATAGAGTGTAATTATTTCAAACTAAGAAAAATATGCATCAAAACATAGAATAGCCTTGTATGACCACAGAGTTTCTACTTGCTGCATTGAAAAACTCAAGTAGTATTTTTTCTGTGTAAAACATAATCAATTTTCAACTTGTGATGCTGGAAAAGATTTCCCCTAGACTTTTTTTTTTTTACAGCAGGGACCAATTTGCAGATTTGCACAAGAATTTAGACATTCAATTCTATGAGGGATAAGGTGTATTTTCCCCTTTCAGTCAGGCTCATCACATCTTTCCTTTCCTTGCTCTTTTAGTTTGTTGAAAGGCTTCCACTACTGAGGGGGAGGGTAACTATAGTTGTTCACTAGATGAGAAAATGAAGTTTTCTAACCTTGAAATTGGGATGCAGTTGAAATGGACCTGACTTTTCTCTGTTTTTTTTTAAACCAGTGGTGTTCTCCCATCTAAAAGGACAGGTTCAATTTCCCTTCAATTCAGCCCTGTTAGCAAGGCCCTGAGCAGAATTAATAAATCCACCTATAATTTATTAAAGTCTTTCACAGTTCTCCACTCAACCAGCTCACATGGCATGTACTTTTAAAAAATGATTCTGTCACCTGGAATGAGAGGATACAAATAATGGACAAAACAGGATAAGAGTGGCTGCGTTTAAAGACTAAACTCCCAAGAAGCTTTATGGCAGGCATCAAAAATACCTTCATGTTTCACCACAGCTGAAATAAAGCACTGACTCACATGCGACTGCTGATCCTCACCTTAACTAATAACATTTTAAATCAGAAAAACTTCATGAAACAAGGGGTCTTCACCTTGCTGAATTATTGAAAGAAATCAATTAATCACTATGAACCCAAATCTCTTACAGGGGTCAGAAAAGCAGTAGAAGCACAAACGATATCATTCTACTACCTAATGCTGTATCACAAGCCTATTACGGAGATTATTCTTGGGCCACACTTTCTTCTGTGGCACTTTGGACAGGCAATGATCTTCTCCTTGGAATTAGTCACTTGTCAATATGAGGAGTAGGAATGTGACCTCCAGCTTATTCAGCTCTTACACTGCCAAGAAAAAAAAAGAAAAAAAGGGGTCAGGGTTGAGTGATGAAAAGTTAATATAAATATGTAGTAAAATACCATAACATATGATATTCATCTGGGATCAGACGCTTTTCCCATGCATTAGCATTAAACGGCATGAAAGGAAGCACTGAAAGAAGGGAGAAGGCTTTTGAAGAGATACCAAAATCAGAAATGAGCAGAATTACCTTGTATTCCAGCTAAGTCATAGTGACGGTAAGGTTAATTTATTGCCTGTTCAGTGGCTGTATTTCACTTTCTGCATAATGGGCCTGTGCTGCATTCCATAAAAAACAAGAAACAAAAGGAAGATCTTGCTGCAGAGAAAAAGGTGTTAGACTGATTGCTTGAAAAGGGGCAATGCCCCTGTGGATGAAGTTTGGGGGGGCGGGGTGTTATGCCTGCTAGAATCATCTTCTGACAGATTCAGGAGTAAGATAAAACCCAAAATCACTTTTCAAATAAACATTCTGTCTAGTTGATCTGATTTTAAGTTCAGAAAATTGGAATAAATTAAAACAAAATATAAGAAAATTATAGAGGTGCTCATTGTGTCCCCACAACCAAACTGTGTTGAAAACGGACCTCACGATTGAATTGGCTTGCATTGGCTTTCAAAAGAATAAAACATGTTCACCAGTCCAACAACAAAAAACAGAACATAAGTGCTAAACAGTGAACTTTTAAGTTTTCTTCTTAAATAACTGAATGAAATGACAGCTACATCGCATCATTCATGTTTGCTTCACTCCTCGGAGTGAAAGGTAAAATCAGCTTTAACTTCAGACTCTTCCTGAAATCTCCACTTAAAATAAATGCAAGCCTCTTTCATGTAGTTAAAAATAGATGCTGTTTTGAACCTGTTCATTAAAAGTGATTTATTTGCATATGTGTTTGATCTCTACTTATTGTGGAAATTTCAGGAATAGATAAATATATATATCCCTTTTTAGAACTTTTTTTCTGTTAAGAAATTACACCTCATTTCTAAAAGAAATTTTACTCTCAGGATTTTTGAATATTTTTAGCATATTTTATGAAATGAAGGGCTTTTTTATGAATGCAGGCTGGTGCAATTAGCTCCTTCACTGTCTCCATGGACAAGGCTTTAGAATTCATTTTCCTCACCTATTTCTGTGGGTCTCCAAGATTAGCTAAAATACCTTCACCTCTCTAAACATCCTTGCTAAGTGAGAGGAACAGCTTGGAGAAGACAGATACACACTGGCAGTATGAAAGCCAAAATAAATATATTCACAATTTCTATGAAGTATGTGTATCTTTCATACTTTCCTATTGAGACATCACTATACATATCTTGAATTAGGGATACAAAAATACTCAGAAACTTCCAAATTTTGAACATCTCCGGAGGCTCAACTCACAACAGAAAATTAATGAAACTTAGGCTTATAGTCCTGCAACATGGGGTTTGGACTTGGCTCAGCATCCTTCTTCAGAGAAAAAACAGGGAATTATTTTGGAATTTGATTCCAATGTCCCTAGGGTTCAGAAGAAAGACAAAAGAAAGTTGGGATATAAGGCTTTGACTTCAACCTATGTCCTCTCTTTCTGCATATTGCTCTATGCTACTTCATCTCAAATAAGGTTTACACGTTTATAAACCCAAGTACTAATTTACATTATTCTTTGCTGCATGCTCAGCTGTGCCTATCAGCCTATTAAGAAATTAATAGGGTCTCAGTATCTGTCATTGCTAATTTTAAACAGGAACAAGGACATGCCAAGCCATAATATTGATGCATTTGAAAATATGTTAATTGTCTTTCTCATTATTTAGCCTACTTATCTACTTTCCTATACTGCTTTCCTAAATACAAGTCATGAGAGATATTTTAACATTTTAAAAACCATATCTGAGTTCCTTTGAAATGAAGAGGTTTCCTAATTGAAAAATAGGTTTCATGAGGATTTTTGTAGAGAAATCACCAAGCAGAGATAGAAGTTATGTATATTTGGTACACACTATCGACTGCTTTTCAACCTCAGTTACTAATGCAAATTAGCTACCTGAACTCAGCAGAAGTGCTAACTAGCTTTCAGTACCAGCAGTTCTCAACCTGGGTTCAGAACAGCTGCAAACAGTTCAGTCACACTTCTGTTGCAAAATATCTGTAGTAGTTGTAAAATGGGAAGTAAGCAAGGGAGTGTACTTTTCTCCGCAGCAAGCCTGCGTGATTCCTATTAATGCTAATACAGGCATGCCTATGCAATAATGGCTCTACATGCCCCTCAGACTGCAAATTGACTGTCTTACAGCATATCAGTGTGAATAAGGAAGCATAATTAATATTAACTGTGATTTAATATGTTGTTTTCCAATTTCTCTATGGAAGCCTGGAATACTGGAGGGTCCTACTCCATTTTAGCTTTTGGCAGGACACTGAGTGGGGTTTTTTTTAATGTATATGGAGTAACAGCTCTTTTGACATTTAGATGTCAAGTTCCCCATCCTGATACTTCATTCGTGGGCTCGAATATCTTTTGGACTGCCTGACAACTTAGCTACATGCATTTTTTTTTTTAAAAAGTTCCCTTTCAAGTGATGAAGAGAGATGACAGCCTTTCAAGTAATAAATCATGAAATGTCTCCCCAACAGTGAAGGTGAGCAAGAGAGGGGCAAAGGGTGTGTGTGTGTGTGTGTGTGCGCACACATGTGTGTGCAAAAGTTCAAAAGCTGATCATTTTTGCCACTTGTACTCTCTTTAAAATGAGTGACAACCGTGTTATGGGCTATAACTCCTTTGTCTCTACTCCTCACCAAGATTCTGTACCTCACCTTTCTCTGAAACTAGAGGAAATTTTTTATCCAAGAGGTGCAGATAAATCTCACTTCATAGCACACCAAATTACACTCATTTTGCACATATTCATGTACATAATACTCCAGATCACAAACCAAAGACAAAGAAGAAGAAAAAAACCACCATCCAAGGAAGGGATGGAAGAGGAGGATATAAATTCAGAATTTCAAGAGGGGGGAATTTTGCTCCTGCAAGTTGTTCTCAGAAGAAATTAGTATCTGTAACCTAGAAATTCTCCCTGTGACTTAAGTATTTAGGCTCGGATTTTCAAAGAAACCGTTGCGTGATGTGGCATTCAGATCCTACCAAGTTGCATCTATGATATTCAATAGGTTCTCAACAACTCTCAGTGCTATGAGAGACAAGGGATGCTTCTCATATCTGTAAAAATAAGCCTGAAGTTCAGCATTATTTTTAGCAGAAAAGAGGCAGAAAACCCACATGTATAAATACTACAGTCCATGTAGAGTATGCATCTTCACAGCATTATGTGGTACTGCTCTGAAGGAAGAAGAAATTCCTAAAAAGTGGGAGAAAAAGGGAGAATTGGCCGTTTTAGCTGTGGTCTTAGCCTAGCAGCAATTCCGGCAGACTGAGACAGTTCAATATGAGGCCTTGACAGCTAGATCTAATGAATTTACAGCTCCTGCACAGCAGTACATTCAGGGGCACTCCCAAACTCAACCAGACCATGCTGGTGACTTATGTCTGAAAAGCTGTAGCATCTTTCTGTTGATTACTAGTTGTTATGCCTTAGTTTGGGAAACAAAATATGTTAGAGCTTCTTATAAAACCGATCTGAAATTGAGTTTAAATTGCTTGTTGGCTCTGGCTGAGAAGGGCTGAACCATTCATACTCCATGTGGAGTTCAAACAGGTTTTCTGCCTGACTGTGCAATGACAGCAAGCTTCCAACACTGGGTGAAGACTAAGGCTTGTATCAGATCTTGCAAGAAGGTTTTTCAAGTCCCATGCCTTTGGAAAGCCTATGCCCAGATTCTTGCTCCACTGGGGGACTTTCCTCCGAAAGCAGTCTTGTCGGACCTCTGAATCAACCCTAATTCAAGACCTGAAGCTGTGTGTAAAAAAATTTCTCAGCCTATAAAGGGGAAGCAAAAGAGAAACTCTTTTGAAAGGGGATAAATCCCCCATGTATGCCTTACAAATGGAAAAAAAAAATCACTCGAGTTTGACTCAGTTTGACTCCCTTTATGTCCTTTAGATGTGAGAGTGAAAATCAGAATTTCTCACTTGTTAGAGATCAAAATGTTTCTCTCCTCATCGCCTCTCTGCAGGCATGAAATAAGTCTAGAGGCAACGTCCCTGGGATACTCATTGAAGTAAAAGCCAGATTACACTGAAAGACGCACATTTTGCATAAAGTCTCGTCTCCAGGGAAAAAGTGAAAGATTTGTCTCTTTTTTGCACTGCAGCCAGGGCTTTACACTCTTAATTTTAGTAGATCCCAGCAAGGACATTTAGTGTTCTGGTTGGTGTGTGCTTTAGTCAATTTTTAAGCAGCAATAATATATACTTGTGCCAAAGAACAAGCTGTGGCCAGTAACAGCAGTGACTTTATATTGGGTCCTCCAAAACTGATTCAGCTGCAGTCCAGGCCATCAACAGCACCAACCTGTGAAAGAGAACGTCATTATAACAGAACACTGCAAACCAAAGAAGCTTAATAAAGATATGAGGACAATGAAATGGGAATCAGAAGCATTAAGGGATGGAACACAAAAGAAAACACAGATCATATCTCATCTCTGTGCCACACATCTTATTAATACAAAGAAAGAACTCATGACAAACCATCCCTCATTTATTTTCTTTGTACACAATGGATGCCTAATATATTTGGTCACTGATCCCCCACAGTGATGAAGCAGTACAAGAATATACACGTATAAGAGTGAATATAATAGCAGGAACATTTTGAGTCTCCTTCTCCAAATTGAAGAAATCTGTGTCATTTGCAAAAGAAAGAAAAAAAAAATTATATTTGTGTTTCATGAAGTTTAAACATATGATCGGAAGCAACACTTACATTTCAACATTTTTCCTTGCTCTGCTCCTGATTTGCTGTGACATTTTGGTCATGCCTTCCATGCATTTTTTATCCATAGATGAAGTAAGTTTGCATAGGAAACACCAAGCTTTGTTAGTACTGGTTTCTTGAACAGTTTGGATCATGTGTTTAGTTCTGTTATTCCTTCCTTTCTAGCTGATACCATCCGAGTACACCAGCAGTCAAGGGAGAGGGTAGAGCCTCATTCCCACTCATCATTTGTTCACTCTCCAGGAGAGAGAACAAAAAGGTGAAGGATCAGTGGGGCAGGATTTTACAGGAAGAGCTATGTTGGATCTAAGCTATAAGTGCAATTCTAAAATCTGCTTTTTCCACCTATAACACGCAGAAAGCAGGAGAGAAAACTAAAGCAGGAAAGTGTCATTTTCTAGTTCCACATTTACTGGTGAGGATCATGTCTTCTTGCTTCACATGATCCAGTTCATGGGAGCCAAAATGATGCCAAGACAGTTCCTTGTTAAGAGAAGGCTCAACGTAATAGCAACACTTGTTACTATTTCTTGAGGACTGGTGAGTTAAAATGAGCACTTAACCTGTGTTGATATTAAAAGTGCCTTGTCTTTACAAGGATAATATCTTCCATAGGTCCCTCTTCAAGGTGCACACCCCTCTTTGGACAAGATTTCTTCCAAGGCTAGCGTAGCTTAATATGAATAGTGTACGTGGGGCCAAATAGCACCATTTAGCTTTCAGATTTTACATTGATAAAGTATGCAGATATCCGCTGACAGTAGAATCTCTCTCATAGTTACATGCAAAATATCTAAGATATTTTTTAATCTCATGTGTGATCAAATGGGGAAAAAACATGGCTGCAGGATGTTCCCTTTCTTCCTCGGGTGCTCCATTGTTGCATGGTTTTAGTTATAATAAAGTCTTCTGGTACTACAGTAAGCACAGAGTCTTGTGATGTAAAAGAAAAAAAAAAAAAAACACTTGCATAACATTTAATTCAAGCATAAGCAGTAGCTCCCAATATACCCTGGAGACACAGTGTTTCGAGATGCAGTGCTTTAGTTTGCAGCATGCAAAGTCCAATCACAAGCTCAGTAATCAGGAGCAAGTGAACTCTCCATACCAAGATGTGAGGCAAGGGATATGCTTTCCAGGAGTAGCATCGCCTGGGACACCAAATCAGAAAGAAGAAATTAGAGCAGCTCCTCACCACCAATGCTTGCATTAAACCAAGCTGTACAACAGGGAGCTTGCAGCTATATTTTATTGCACATAATCAGCAGTCCTGACAGAGCCAGAAGTGTTTGTCCAAATGGGAGGAGAATATGCCATAAAAAAGGTCAAGGAGGAGGCAAGGGAGAGGGGAGAATAGAGGAACATGCTCCTCACATCATTTTTGTGTGCTACTCCAGCACCTGCATTAACAACTGACACTTGCTATTGACAGAGACATAGAAGTAGCTAGAGAATGGGCGATGTCACACCTCCATAGAGCACCAGCTCTGCTGT
>VZTL01055360.1:71618-88110 GCA_013400535.1 Scopus umbretta | reverse complement strand
GTTTAACAAAGAGCTATACGCAGACAGATTTGAGACAAAATTCTTTAGGGCGATGGTGTGTTTAAGAAGATCGACACTAAGCCATCTTCTGAAGTTCCACTCAGATGCACAAACCTTCAGCTAAACATGCATGTTTGTGCTTTTACAATATTAAAAGGTAATTGAAACTGCCAAAACAGGTAGCAATATTACTCTAGAGAAAGAGAAGATACATGAAATGCAGGAAAAAAAGAGACAAGAAGCCTGTTCTCCCATTTTGAAATCTTAGATTTGTATTCACTCTAAACTAGTGATGATTTAAGGCTTCTCCTCTGTCAAAAATGGCCAGTGAAGTTACAGAAAAGAAGCACATCCCAAGTCCCAGGTTCCTGAAGATGTACTAAACATTTTGAAAGAAAGTTCAAATGGTTAGCCCTATCAGAAGCATTCAATATGCAGGAAGCATTTATTATGAAAATATTTTTTAAATCCATCATTCTCAAAAATGCTTTTTTTCTGTCAACATAGCAAAAATTGAAACTATGTAAAAAGCCTCATTATCCCATAAACGCAGATCTGAAAGCCTTGTCAGGTTGCCTATTGAATTAGCAAATACAAAAGTTGAGTACTGTGATTGATGCTGCCCTGCCAAAGCAGCAGCCAAGAGGATTTAGGTAGCTTTATTAAAGCTGGGTTGTACGGCAAGACTAAGTATTAATTCTTAATATGGTCGAACACAAGGTTGGAGCATGTCTGCTGAGACTGCTTTTTCCTTCTGTTAGATTACCAGATTCAAGCTTACTGTCAAAATGCAGAACAGAGGTTTAGGTGTAAAGTACTAACTACATTCCAGAAAAAAAAAAAGCTTTCAGTTTGACAGTTTTAAGAAAAGGACCCCAAACCCACCCCCAACTAAAAGAAATACAACACATGAAGCGAAATATAAAAGATGTAAGAAAATGTCTTGGCTACTATCTTCAGCTTTTGGGGGGACACACTTTCAGAAAGAAAGTCTTTCAGAAAGAAGAGTGCAAAGAACGGGGTCCATTCTAATTACCAACAAGGAAAGGAGCAGATGCGGCTGCAGTCTCTTGTTTATGTCAGAGCTTCCGAGAACTGTGCCTACTCCGACTGCTCCATCAGCAAGGTGGGGTCAGGGTTAAGGCAGCCTCTGCAGTAAGAAAGGCCCCCCATTCCCACACACTACCATTTACAGGAAAAAAAAAACACCTAGGACCAGTTGTAGGTTTTTTCCTCGGATGGCAAGATTGAGGTTCTTTTATATTCAGAAGGCTTGAAGTAGTACTTGTATTATTTTGTAGGCTTCATTTGTCTACAGCACATTCTGATTAAAGGGGAGTTAACTTCTTTCCACAGGAAAAGAGCCTGCAACAAACAGAGCACCGTAGTTAACTTGCTTATTGTGAACTGTTGCAGATAGAGCGAAAATTGAATAGGACAGAGTTTTCCATTTTGAAAACATTTCTCAGGCTGCTCTTGTCATGTCTTTAGCGTGAGTTAAATAGGAAATGCTTACATCTAGAGGACTCATACTTTTTCATCAAATGCTAGTTTTATTGCCTATGTATTTTTGTGCACCCAGAAAGTAGTAAAAAACAAGGACGATGTTCAAGCAAAGCTTACTGCTCATCAACACCAATGCTGTGAACTATCAAAGTGTCTGGAAAGATACATCTCTATGAAATGTATCTGGCGCTGTAGACTCTCGTGTTCCTATCCAGCTATCCAGAGCTTATGATACTCTGCGTGCATCCCTTGTACGCTTGATGCCAAGTGCACAGTGCTGGAGTGCCATAGAGAGGGGATCCTGAGCAGGGCTGTAGTCCACTGTGGAGAAAGGTTAATTTGACTATTTTTAAGCCACATTTAATTTTTCAGAATAAGCTTTCAGCTGGCTCAGTGTTTTTCATCAAAATTTTAGAGTCTTAGTTGCCTGTTTTTTTCCCCCTTTTCTTCTCTTTTTTTGAGGCTGCTAGTTTGAACAAAAGAGCTTCACACCTGTTAATTTTTCTGCCAGGGATTTTGTGATCATTTTCCCATTATGCACAAGCCTGACTTATTTTGCAAAGTGTTTTATTTGTTTGCTTTTTTTTTTTTTTTTTTTTCAGTGTTCTTTCTAAAGGGTGTGGGTATAGGCTGCTGTTTGTCTTGGCCTGCTGGCTGCAAACTGGGTCACCTACAGAAGGGTAGAGAGCAGTAATTCTTCCATATCTCCTCTTAATTTAAGAGGGCGACTAATCCAACTCTCGAGTTGCTTTGGCATAAGGTAAGAAAGGGAGAAAGGATTGAGAATGAGAGACAACCAGCAGGGAGCCGACATGCAGACAGATGTGGAGGCCTGAGAGGCAGCAGACAGAAACATCTTAGGGACTTAGAGCAGAACGAATAGAGCTTGTAACAATGTCAGAGTTGCTAGACTGAGAGCAAGGCTGAAAGAAAGGCCCTTTCAATATCCTGTAAAGACACCGTGACAAAAAGGGTGACCTGTTTTTATAAATCTTTTGGTTTTGTTGTCTCATCCTGATTTTGAACTATTGAAGAAGTTCATAGCTCCAGGTGTGTTCTAACCAAACTTGGCTTTTGCATTTGAAAGCCCTTTTGGCTACCGTCCTTATTATAAATAGAAAATCCACACAGATCCAGGCTCTCAAAGCCTGACTGAATCGGAGTCTTGCATCGTTTCAAGCTTGAAACACTGAAATAAGCGCTGCATTGTTGAGACACTATTGCAGCGCACTGGCAGCGATCCTGGGACTACTGAAACAACAATTTCTTACCCCTTTTAGCATTTTAAGTAGGTTTCCCTACTGTAGTTTGCAGCCTGAAAAACAGAAAAAAAAATCTCAGGAAACTTTGCTAGAGATTTTGGGAGTTTGTTTCAAACTACCTAAATATCTATCTCAGTTTCTGGGAGTTGAGTGCACTTTTTGGTAAGTTTAAATCTGAATGATGATCAAAAAAGGTCACAAAATACAGGGACAATCAGGATCTAGAATAGCAGTATACAAATTTAAAAAATTACTCCATTTGTGCAAAATAAAATGAGTATTGTACAGTTTCTCCTTCAGAACCATGACTCACCAGTTAGAATCCATGTCCGACTATACAGTGTCGCAGTTTCTTCAAATAACTTCAGTAAGAACACCTATGTTAAGAAGTGCTTCGTGTCCAAATTCATATGAACTAACCAAAACTGAGAGCATCTGCTTAAGCCCTAAGGCATACCAGTAACCTACGAGCTGAACTTTGAACAGAAGCATATTGTAAAGTCAGGAAACATGTACATAACATAACTGAAGCTCAACTCATATAGTTCATAGCTAATTTTTGCCTAACAAACAAGGATACAAATTTGATGAGTTTTAACACACAGGGTAATAAGAGCAGTCCCATGGTAGGGAACGCTACACAAAAAGAAACAGAGAGAAACATGAAAAGCTAATTGCTTTAAATTCTCAGCAGCTGTAATGAAATACAGTAAGAAACATCCCCAAGCCATACTGCATTAGATTCACTTGCATAGAAATCAGGAACTGGTTAAACAAGCAAAACTGAGATTGAACACTCCCTAGCTCAATGGCTCCAATTTCAACACATTTTTTACAAGAAAATGCGTGCTGTTTACCCAGCATGCACAAATTAAAATTAAGCTAAAAATGTTTTTCTTTGTTCTTTTCTACTTTACTTTCCGATGAGCAATTTTTCTTGCACAAACACTGAGCAGAGCAAGTAACAAGCTCATTGAAAATATGAGTCAAGAACAAGTAGTTGATTTCTTATCTTTGCACTGCAAATTAGGCATACAAATCAAGTACAGTGTTGTCCTTCTTAAAATGCATCTTTAAGTGTATGCAAGATCATCTTTATTTCCAAAAAAGGGGTTTACTCTACCAGCTGAAAGATACATTATTATCATCAGTTTTCCACTTCTGTATTATCCTGGGTTTAGGTCTTAAATGGAATCATATCATTGAAGCCATGGCATACTCACCTGAGGAGTAATACATGGTTTCACTCGTAGTCAAGATGGAGTCAGTGCTGGTGCAAGTCAGTCCAATTTTCTTGTACCTGTAAAAGTAATGTTAGAGTTAAGGATACAACAGTTCTCAGACAGAACAAAAAACAAACGTCCCCAAACGTTTTGCTGCTGGCTTAATCAAAGTAGGAGAATTAACCAAATCATATAGACTGTTGCTATATGCACTATTACTACTGTCGTATCTGTCTCGCGTAAGGGCTAATGCCCATGACAGTTAGAGTCTGGCATGCTGGTGCGATATGATCTGAATTTCAGGTTATTTCAGTCATATAATAAAAGTCTCATACTTTCCACTCTAGAGTTTTAACCATAACAATCAAGCAGTATTTGTTTCTTGCTCATTTGACATGACTAAAAAGTTTCTGGAAAAATCTGTGAGAGGATCTGTAACTCTCCCCAGCACTGGCTACCAGCCACTGCTACTAAATCTGCAATTATGACTCCTTTTTACTCCACATAATAGATAGCAAATGAGAATCTCAAAAGGTATTTTGTAGTAGCTGGCATTTGTGAAAATCAGGTGTACTGGATATCAGGTATAGTTTAGGTCTCTCTAGTTGACAGGTAACTCCAAGAGAGTGACAGTGGTATGTTTTAATGACCTGCCTCTGTTAAGTATCTGTCGGTTTTACCATTTTACTCGAAGTCTTCACTAGCATGCTAAAAGTCATGCTACAAAGTCCATCACAGCCTGATTAAAGTTCCTTCTCACCTTAGGAACTCAATTAGGTGAAAATTTCTGTTAATATTTTGTAGTTAAGTAATTTCCTTTTTTTCATTTGGCAGTTGAAATAGTAGAGATTTATTAAATAAAAAGCTTGTAGGTGTTAATTCTCATACTCCACATCCTTACTGCAGTTGACTAACATGTTGAACAAAAAAATTATGCCCCTTTCTTTTCCCCAAACCACATAATTACTCATTTTCCACTTGAATATCAGGTGTCAATCAAATGTGGGCCTCATAATTACTGTTGTGCAGTAATTTCCATTAATTGAAATTATATGCATAACAACATATTGTTTCTAAATTCCTCTTTAGAAAAACAGGACTCCGCTTCTGAATTCTGCAGTTTATTTTAAAGGTTAAACTTTGACTTTCAAGCAAAAGTTATATTGCACCAAATAGAAAGCTCTGTTTGTTACGACTTACACTGAAAAGAAGCTTGCTAATTATATTCTGACACTTCTCATTCTGCACATGATTTTTGATAAGTTGAATATATTTAGTGCAGAAGTACTTTAAATGTCCTTAGCTTGACAGAACAATAAATAAATCAGTAAGTAGAAAAAATATTTAATGCTGCTAGCAACTGCTTCCATTGTAAGCAAAAAAAAAAAAAGTTATTTAAAGTTTGTTTTCCTGATATCTAAAAAAAAATATTGTTTGTTGCTTTGAACTAAACTGGCATAATACTGTTATATCTCATAATATTTACACAATGTATATTGTGTATTGACAAGAACATGTTAACCTTTAATAACAAGAAGAGTTCAATTATTAAATAATTAACCTGAAATGCCAAGAGGTTTTGGGTTGGTTTTGGGTTTTTGTTACTGTTTTTTTTAACAGTTCTGGCATCTACATTAACAAAGAGTGCATTTTTAGATTGGGCTATTTCAATATAGTTTTTCAGCAGCTGAAGTACTGCATTTTCTATCTGAACTTCCACTTTCACGGTTGGTTTTGGGTCATTTCACTACCCTCATTTCACTTGCAGAAGTACATTAGGTATTTCATCCAAATAGGATGGATCCAAGGAACCATCCAAGTGGTTCTATGCTGTCCAGCAGACCTATTGTCCTGGTCCTGAGAGGCATTTGCAAGTGTGGTGACACAACCTAGGATCAGCAATTTGACAAAGCCAGCTGCTTTATAGAGACTAAAGATGTCTTTTTCAGTGGCGCACAGGCAGGTTTCGCACACATCAACAAGCTTCTGCTTCAACGTGAGATAAAGTCTGGTCTCCCTTAAGTTAAATGGTTCACAAAATGAACTGATGGTGTGTTTGATCTACAATTCTCCACCTGTTCAGCATAAGGTGAACTTTGCAGTGTATAGACTCAGTCTTATTAAACCATCATTTGGGAAAATAGTAAGGAATTCTAAGCAGTAGGCCCAAGTCCTAGTCTTACTGCATGAACGTCCTCTAGCTATTGCAAGTCTGACATTGAGACACTTTCAGCAAAAAAACAGACATGCTCAAAATGGGAAAATGGTGTTTGTCCATTAATATGTGAAATAAGTGTAATAATTTCTTGTGTGTTCCTTGAACTTAGTGGACAGGTTGATTTAATTTATGCTAATTATATGCTTAGCAAGCTTAACAATGTCAGCAATTCAATAGTTCCAGAGGAACATTGTGTGTATCCAGCTGTGCAATGGGATTTCCAAGTAAGGCACAAACCTAAATCTTTGTATGTGGCTGACTTGCAATAATGAGCCTTTCAAGACAGGAATGCCACAATTCTTTAATTGCCGCACATTAGGGAAGCCATTTTATTCAAGAATCAATAGGGTAATCACTTAGGTAATTTACATCATTTCTGCAGGTTTCACACACATCAACAAGCTTTTGCTTCAACATGAGTTAAGGCCCGGTCTCCCTTAAGTTAAATGGTTCACAAAAAGCTCTTCAAAAACCTAGGGGTTGTTTTTATGGTCCTAGCACGCAGCCAGGTATCAAAAAGAACTGAAAACAAGTAATGGAAATACTAGTTCATGAATTTTCAGTTAAGACCCTTACTAGACATGATCTGTGTAAAATGGGTTTGTACCAGAGAAAGGGGGCTAGGAGGTTGGTTATGTATGGCTTGCAATCAAAGCACAGCACGTCGACTTAATAGTTTCATTTAAAATGAGAAAAAAGTTGCTAAAATGTTTAATACATTCATTCTGTTTTCTCATCTCAGCGCTGATTTCACAGGGCACGGCCTAGCTCATAGCTTGCTTTCATCCAGCCTCAGATAATTTGTTTCCTTTTAGATAGTAAGCTAGAAAAACTAGCAAAAGACAATCTGCCCTGGCATGCCTAAAGAGCAACCATTTAACAAATACTTTAACAACCTTTGCTAAATGATTCTTGAGATCCCCGAAACTGCCAGTCCCAAGGGTGATGTTTCCCAGTTACAACCAGGTACAGTGGAGATGGAGCGGGCTAGGGGCACTTTGGGTTTGTTTTTTTTGTTTTTTTTTTTAAAAACCCACTGCTGCAGGCATGTGCTTCAGCCCTGTTCTGGTGAGAGGATTTCTGACAGGCGGGGAGTTCATTCTCCATGGCCCATTCAGTCACTGCCTTCTTTCTCTTCCTGAGGCTGCCAGCAAAAGTGCCAATTAGTAGCAATTGTGATGGTGATTTCTGAAGTGCAGTTTAAAGGATTTCTAACTGGGTTGGAGCTGTTGTCAGTTGACTGACTGGAATAATAATAATAAAAAAGCTCACTGCTTCAGCAGAAGCTTGTTAGACTTTCCTGTGTGATCTGCTATGGATAGCGTGAACTGCAACAGCTTTTGCATTCAAAAGAGGGATTTTCGTAAGAGCATCAGTGAGCACTTGGCTGTTTTATCTGCTCTAAAAAAATCCTAATTTTAAATTCTGTTAAAAACAAAAATAAATGAGGATCTGGAAATAGGAGGAAAAAAAAAAACAACTAATAAAGTAACCTGTGGGGTATGCATAACTGTTTCAATGCACCAGGATCCCTTAAGTGTAGTCTTATCAAGTGGAAAAAATATTGTGCATTTTTTCAAGTACAGAGTTACTGAGATAGAACTGTAAGCAGTAAATGGGTTAAAACACAAGGGACCTGATATATACTGAGGCTTTGTGTTGATATTTTATCATAAACATCACAAACTGACACATACTGAAAAGGCATCCAAAGAAATAAACGTTTATTATTTGCATGTAATAAAGGAATGCTTGAACTATATGCAAATGGTATGAAGGTCCTTTTTAAGAATTAATCTTTGTTTAAAACATTTCCCTTTATGGGACCATACATAAATTAGCTGCCTAATTTTTTTTTTTCTCCTTCCTAGCTTATTGTTACAGCACTGAGACCTGTTCTCAGGGTTAATGAACTCACACAAGCAGCCACTTAGCAAAACCACATTCTTAATTTTAGAGCCATATATATTATTTGCATCACATATACTTTCTTTTAGAGTTCCCAGGAGGTTTGGGTGTGTGGGTTGGTTTGTTTGGGTTTTTGTCTTTTAAACTTAAACCACAAAGAAAAGCTGACGTACGCGGGCCCGAGCGAGTCGCGGGAGCACAGGCAGGCCTGGCTGCGTGGGCCACGGCCGCTGGCCCCGGGGCCGTGCCCATGGCCTCCTTCCCGCTCCTCTCTGGAGGGCTTCCAGCTGTCCCCTAAGCACTGACCGGCTTTCCATCACTCCCAAGGGCTCCTCCTGAGCTGGTCACTTCTTAGAGAAAGGGGACATGACTGAAGGAGCAGAAACAAAACAGATCCCACATCAGACAGCACGGCGTGGCCTTGCTGCCTCCCCTAAGGCGAGAGGGGCTGAGGCAGGAGCTCCCGGGCTTCACCTGCCAGGCTCCAACCTTTCCATCCCGCTTTTACCACCATGCTAGTAAACTCTGCTGGGAAGGGAGCGGGGTTTAAAGCCGCTGCCTGCTGAGCCGGTGGTGTGAATTGGTGTTCGCACCCGCGAGGCCATGTCTGTCCTTGCATTGCACGCACCTGGGGACGGGGCAGCGAGCTGCGATCCTGCCCGGGCTGAGCCCACCAAAGTCAGCCTGCGAGTGAAAACACGGGGTTCGTGTGCCGTGTGGGCGTGCTGCGTCACTCCTTCGTTACTTGGAAGCACTTAAACTGATGCTTTAACGAGGTTAGCGCAGTTTGTAATGTTTGGGGTGTTTTCAAAGCAGTAAGTCAGAAGGCTCTCGTGTGTGATGTTGTATGTGTGGTGATTTAAGGATATTTGTCCAAAAAGATTTGGGGACCACCACTAAGAGATAGCTAATGCTTCCAAAATTATTTTTGTGACAGTGTAGCTGTTGCCTAGCATAACTTTTACTCAGAAAATAAAAGCCAATTTTTTTTTGGTATGCATGTCTGTTTTACAGTGGGGTTTAAACAAATGTAAATCATGAAGAGTTTTACAGAGATTTGTGTTACACCATTCCCGTTTCCATAAATATGAGTTAAAAATCCTAATGTTGTAATGCAGTTTCTGTACATACAGAATTATATTCTGGTTGTGTAAGTGACAGGTGCTTCAGGGGCTGAGGGTGTTCTGAAATATGCAGTACCTGTCCTTCGGAGAGAAAAAAGGAAAAGACTCTATTAATACTATTAAGAAACAGGGAGACCATGGGTGTAAGATGAGGGGAAAAAAGACCTCTAGAAAGAACCGCTGACCAAAACTATAGAGTTTCCCTCTACATCCTTTTCTAGTGCATATTATAGAGTAATATGCAAACAAAATCACTTGTTTCATTTTTTAATCTGAAAAAATGGGGCTTAATTTTTAAACATAAAATTCTGTCTATTTAAAAAATGTGGGGGCTAAGGTGTTCTTTGTGGAGTGAATTTTCAAACTGTAAGAAATAGTGCAGGATTCCACCTGACCTGCTTACAGACCCTCCACTCCTGAAAGAAGTGATGTAAGTGCAATTAATAGACCAAGTAGTAGTTCGCTGAAGTTTTACTGTTCATAGTTATAATCACAAATACTTTTGTTGACTGCAAAAGTGGATCCAGTATAAGACCAAAAAATATCTGTGATTATTTTTCAAGTATATACATTTTTACAATACAGTTTTGTGCACATTCACACATATGTGTGTGTATGTGTACATAATTGAAATGGATATGCTTCTTGTTCATAAAACAATAGCAACGGACAAATGTTTTTTATGTAAAATTATTCATGTGAGGATCTAGTGTGTTTCCTTCTCACTAAACCCTGTCTGAATATGTACATATTTTAACGTAAATGTATTATGTGAATATTCCTATATATACACCAAGAAAGATCCCTGTGATTAAAGCATGTCACATATTTTAGGCACAAGCAGTTTGCCAAATTCAGAGTTATGATCAGAGAACACTTCTGGGTAAACAAATTCAGCCTCTGTTTCTGGCAACCACATCACATAATGACTTTTATGTCAGGCTCTGTCTTAAAAATGATTCTTCTGACTGCTTGGAGCTATCAGATTCCTTTAATGGTTCTTAAGTTTTCTAATTTCCACGCTAGTTTATTCATGGCATTTGTTTGTACCAACATTATTGTTTTAATTTGATAATTTTTATTCTTCTGATCAATTTTTTTAAAAAATAAATTATAATTGTATTTTGGAATTCATTTTACTAGGCAAATGAGCAAGCATCCTTTAGTCTACTTTGTTGTAGAGTTCACTATTCACCAGTCGGCCTTAGTAGTTCTGTATACCCATCCCAATTTAACTTCATTTTTTCCTTGCTATTTACAAGAACTGTGTAATACTTTCTAGATAAGACCCTCATGCATTGAACTAATTGAACTGCCTCCCAATATCTATAGAAAAATACCAGAAATGCTTCTATAGAAAAGCAAAGTACATTTATCTTTTTCATGATAAATGTTAACCAGGAATGCTTAGAGCGAGGAGCACCTGGGGCAGTTCTGTAGAGACCCAGTCAGAAACACCTCTGTAATTCTTTAAGTATATGAATGTAGGGAAGAATGGGATACTTCAAACCAGAGGTGGGAAAATTGAGGCATTAAAAAGAAGTATGGGGGAGTAAATGAGAGTTGCTAGGGTGGAAGAATTTTGGGACATAGTCATGCTGTTAATTAATATTCAAAAGATATTTTCATCTAGTAACTTTTCCTGTGAACTACCCCCTGGGCTACCATTTCCTGTTATTAGTACACTTAAATGATAATAGGGTTCAATTTCTTTCTACCATCATTCTCAAGGTCATCAAGTTCTTCGTGTTTGATATTCTAGTGCCCTTCAAGCTGATGACTTCCAACTTCCTGCCACCAGAAAACCCTGCCAGCACCTCCTGGTTTTTTATGGAAGCCATTAGATAAGAAGCCTCCAGCCCACTTGTTCCTTTTTCTTTTGCAATGTCTTTGCTACGTACCCTTTAAGCAGTTCCGTATCTATCTTTACAATTCTTTTACTACTACTTTCTGCAGAATAACTAATAGTTTCTTATACATGTCAAATACTGAATATTAAGGTTCAGCTAGGTTAGCTCTACCACATTTCCTTTATCTGTAAAATCAGTTATCATTCTGACATCCAAAGTCATGGGTAAACTTACGCTCTATTCATCCCATTTATCATATACCTCTGTGTCTTTACAAGGAAAGTAATATCATACAGGTTTCGTCCCTCCGTGTGGAAGAGAAACTCATCACAGAAGAGTTGAACAATAAAAGATAGTTTATTTCTGTATGTTAAAAGCCTATTTTAGACAGCAAGTAATTCAAGTGCTTTCTTTTTTTGTGGAATTATAATAGCCATGTTTTTATGCACTATACTGAGTGCTGCCTTTCTGACTTGTTCTCTGAATAATTCAAACTATATCTGAATTTCTTTCCTTGGGAAAAAAACAAACCTTTGACATGAACATGCAAAAACAATAAAATAAAATATTGCAGTGTGCCTAGGAGTATGGTATGGGAACATTTTGATTACCTCATTCATGACAGCAGTCCGAGCATCTACAGAGGAATTTCCTGCATGGAGCAGGAAAATCATATCTACTTTGTTATTTGTGATTTTGGAACAATGATGGTCATTTCAGGATTAAATTCAAGTTCTGTATATATATTTAATCTTAAAGAATTTTGTATTTCCTGGTTGACCTGGCTCAGCAGGTTACAGGAGTCAAAAATCACGACTTGTTAGAGGCAGGGTCCTTCTGGTCAGCTCCTTGGCAGTATTCTGCCCCTCTGGAAATTAGTGACTACAAGCTGGTTTATTCCACCATGCTTTCAGTGAAACCTAACACTTGCTTCTAAGCTCCTGCAGCTGCTTTGAATCCAGGTATTTCACACACACACACACGAAAGAAAAAAAAATGGTGTGCTAAAAATACTCTGAGCAAAAATGATAACAGTACATACTTCTCCTACCTTGTACTCTGGGTCTATATGTACACAAATCTAATCAGATTTTGGAATGACATATAGAATGCTATCTAGATCCCTGGTTTTGTTTTCAGTGTGAAGATCTACCATATTTCTTGACATTATTCCTGCAAAAATTAACATAAATAATTATCTAATATGGCTAAGATACTGTAAGATAATGGGTTATTTATTACCTGTGTTGTGTTGAACACTAAAATGTGTGGGGTTTTGCAAAATCTTTCCTTAGTTTTCAGCATGTTTCTTTACTTTGTTTATACTGTTTTCTTATCAACAATCATTATCATTGCTTATAATCATTGCTCCTACACTCTTATGCTACAAACTCCAGAGAGACTGGATGTCTCTCCTGCCTCCCATACCCCATATGTACTGATACATCTCTTTGTGACCCCTGGAGAAGGTCTAGATGAACCCTACACACACACGCACATGAAATAAAAACTAGAAACACAAAGGTTTTTTCAACTATTGTTTTTAATTTGACTTAACAAAGACCTGCAAATAGCTGGTACTGGTGCAGTATAGAAGGCCAGCAAAACGAGTGACAAGAATGATGGGCTGGGCTGGGTGTGTTAAACCACTTCTGAAGAAAATGTATTGTGTAATTACATCCTGTGTCAGCTTTTCAGGGACAAGTTATGTGTCACAAAACTGAAATCTATACTGCCTCCATACGTGCCTTTTGTAGTTATTTTGAAACTGTAGTTAACTAGACTTTAATATAGTTATATTTTCAGTGATGTTGTATCCTGAATTAGCAGTATTATATAATACAGTAGTAGCTAATTTTTGTTTTGAACAAACTAGCCATACACCTATTAACATTTAATATGTGAAAATTGCATTTGGATGTTAACGTTCTATTCAGATAAATGGGGGCTGTTCACGCCTTGGTAAGTGCCTTACTGCTTCAGTTTGGTTGTGAACAAACAAGACAGCCATGAATTCTTGTGCAGTAGGGAGTTTATCTTTGGAAACAGAAGAACTAGAAATTTTTAGTAAAAATGTTCAAAATCTTACTGAAAAAATCATATCCTGTAGGAAGTTCTGAAATTCATACGCTTCTCTTACTGTTTCACTTCCAAATTCCATTTCCATGAAAAGCTTATTTTCTTTTTGTTTTATACCACCAAAATATTGTTGTGCCATAGGGAAACAGTACTATTTGTATTAATTTGCATGTAGGATTCCAGAGTAATCTGGCTCCCATACAGCACAATGGACATCTAAAGTTTCTCCTTGTTCAGTGTGTGTATATCTGTATTTCTCCAATTACTTTCCAGGGACTGAGATAGAGAAACTGATATAATCTTGCAGAAATTGCCTTTAGGGATTTTGTAAATGTCTCCTCTCTTTGCCCCACAAAATTAAAAACTATTTTGCTGTTCAAACCAAAATGTTTGTCCTTAATTCATTGGATATATGACTTGCATGTTCTAAAGGCAAACCATGAGAAATCTTGCACCTGAAGTTCTAGGATATTCAATGCCCCTTTTAAAGCAGAGTACCTAGATACAATGAATGTGAATTATTGATTGATTTGAGAAATTATAGTGATTATACCTTTTGCTGTAGAGGAATCGAATGAGCCTGTAAATATGTAAGCTGTAAAATCCTGTCTATTGTCTATGAAAAAGTTAGCTTTTATTCTGCCCTGACATGTCTATGGTATCCCAGCCTGTTTTTCTATCTGAGCTGTCAAAGATTTCCATAGATTTGAAAATCTGTCCCCTGTTCCCCATATTAAATGTCACTGTCAGTTTACTCCATGAAAAATGAAGTTTATTTGATGTGGTTGTCATGTTACTTGTATAAGCAGTGCACCTATCACTTTTTTCTGTAAAGAAAAAACTGACACGATATGTAGTCAGACTTCTTTTCTGCCGTGATTTTTGCAGAGCAAAATGTAAAAAAAGTAGTAATGTATACTTTCTTTACTCAGATAATTTACAGAATACATAAACATGTAATAGTCTAAAGAAAAAGAGGCTAGATAGAATATTTACATGATACACAATAGGATTTACTCTGGATCAGTATAGCTGGAAATACTGCTTGGAAGCAGTTCTATACAATGCGTGTTTGTTCTTACCTGTAGCAAAAATTCATTATCAGACAGTTGTGAGGGCTGATCTGTAAATTTTCACCCATAAGCATTTATGTAGATTTCTCAGGCTCTTTGTTTATACTGTGACAAAAGGGTAACAGTGACCACTTACTTACTGAGTAATTACTAATGAGAACCTTCTTAGGGTCCGAGTCATCATTCCAGTCAGGCTGCAGAGTACTGAGAGGTAGTGAAGGAGGTAAAAGCTATTCCCTTTTTCTAGGGAATTCTCCTTTTGGGTGAGAAACGGGAACAGTCTCCATTGTGACAGTCTCCATTTGGCTTTCATACTAGTATGCTTGTGTGGCATAAGATCTATGCAGTTAACGCCTATGTCAGTGAGTCTGCTCCCAAGTCCATGAGGACATGGGAAAACCAAATGCTTTGGTTCGTTCACTTTTGAATTTTATTGTCTATCAGTCTTTTCCATACTTTCCGCTAAAATAACAGTATTGGTTGTTTTTAACCAGTTGACACTAGACTACGAGCACTGTGAACGGAACGGCGTTCCTAGCAAATGGCTTGGCATGCCTGGACAGTGTGCACAAACATGACCAATCTTCCATTGTCACTATGTGACAAATTCACACTTTGAGAGCAGTGTTTCTTCGGATGATTTTCCAAACCTGCCTATGGCACATCAGGCCTTTAAGCCACCTGTGACGTTAGGCATAAATCTTTCTAACTGACTTGAGTTAGTACTTTTTATGCCCCTTGTTTTTTTCTTGTTAATTCCTCTACACATAACAGGTGTATTCATATTGCAATTTGATCTCTTTTTTCCACTGAGGTTGTTTTTTGGCCCTTTCTATTGTATTTTAGGATTGTCTCTATCTCTGTATTTTCCCATTGGGTAGCCCCTCCTAGCTTAATCAGTACATGTATACATTCTCTCATATTCATACAGAAAGCATCATGTGTAAGAGTCACTTTATTGTGCATGTTTGCCAACTACCTTTGCAAATAATTCAGCTCTTTATCATTTGTAGGACTCCATTTAGTAATACAGATTTGTGCAGTTCCAAGCCACTGTTTCAGGAGTGTATCTATATGCTAAAGAATGATCATTTTCCCATAAAGATACTCAGAATCTAAAATGGCCAGTATCTAGTTGGCTAAATGGCTAGTATCTAGCAAGGCCAGTGTATACCTGCACTGCAGTAATATTGCTGTCTGTGGGTGCTTATTTTGTCTTATTTATTAAAGAATAGTATCAACTGAGTTCACAGAAGGCCTTAATTCAGGTCTTGTAGCATGACTGAGCTTCACTGAAATTTGTCTTCTGTACAGCTTTTAACACTGTCCTTAATTATGACATGGCCCAAATCACCTGTCATCAGCAAGAAGAAAAACAGATATTTAATGAGCCATGTAGTAGCCAAGAAGCAAATCCCACACCTAACATTAGTTTAGGTATAAACTTCCTAGCGAGTGTTTGCAAGTTATCATGAATGAAGTGAGATTTGGTGTTTTAATTAAATACCTTTCCTACTTTAGGAAGCCTAAATTAAAGTATTAGTGTAAGTTATGGCATACACTGGCCTGCAATATATTCCAGTAAATTGAGGCATCATTTAAGTGAATATTTTGGTCTGTCAAACTTGCCTGAGCAGTTATAAGAAATGTAAAAAAATAATTTGCCAGTCTAGCTGGATTATATATTATTAATAATAGCCTCCAAGACATATCAGGCACTGTACAAAAACGTAACATGCGCTGTGATGCCACAGGGCTTACGCAAAAAAACAAGCAGATAAGAAGCAAGGATGTCACTAGAAACCTGTAGTTTTTCCTTTCAATCACTATAATTTCCCCCATTAAAAAGAAAAAAAAAAAAAAAAGCGTTGGTTCTCTCCATCTTTTCTAACTTTCATTTATTTTTATAGTACAGTTCTCACTACAACACTGCAGGCCTAATTTGTTTATCCTTATATTTGTACTTATATGTTCCCTATTAATATTCTATTTGGGTACTTCAGAATCCTTCTGAACCTCATAAAGCAATTTTGAGGTCAAAATTTATTATAGGGAAGAACTGATAGAAACAAATAGTAAGATTGTGCAGAAGGTACAAATAACTGGAAAGCGTCTCCAGATGTAGGGTAGTAGCTCTCCAGCAATTTGGTGGTCTGTGCTCCCACCTACTGCCTGTCATGTTCTTTCTCCTTATCTCCTTGCCATCGCTTAAAAGTACAAAGTACTGATTCTCACCTAACATTTAACCT
>VZTL01055360.1:8785-66428 GCA_013400535.1 Scopus umbretta | reverse complement strand
AAAAAAAAAATCAGGTACTGAGGTGAAGTTGAGGAAAGCAAAAGTGACAGCAGTTATACGAAGAAGCGCTGGCTCTTGAAGTTAAGCTGCTCTGTCACATACCATCAATTGGACTATTATCTGGCACA
Source organism: Scopus umbretta (assembly GCA_013400535.1). Lineage (NCBI taxonomy): Eukaryota > Metazoa > Chordata > Aves > Pelecaniformes > Scopidae > Scopus > Scopus umbretta. The sequence continues at coordinate 66,300 of VZTL01055360.1, read as the reverse complement.
GGAGGACTGTAATAAATTGTCAGATTTTCTTCTTAGCTGAAATGATGGGATGGAAATTGTGCTGTGTATTTTTGGACAGGAATGGGGGGAAAAATTCAGCATGTAGCTGATTTCCTCACATGGCAGACCTGCCATGATGCACAAACCCAATTTCCAAAATGTAGCTCTTAGAAATCTTATATGATAAAAGCTGAGATGGTTAAAAAAGAAATCTTATCTCTTCTCTGGGAAAATAAGGTCAAAGAGGAGAAAAGTCACTAATGAGAGACAAACTTTTTTTTTTTTTTTCCATATTTAAAACCAAGAAAATATGTGTTTTCAGATGTTTGTTTTCTCCTTGTCAGAGAAAATGATGAGGAATGCAGGCTTTTGTATATCACTGTCTCTGGTTCTGTAGCATTTTTATTTGAAGTAAACTTTTGCAGAATTATAGTTTCAGAATATTTGGTCCTCTAATAGCTGGATCTGATGATCATTGCTTTTGTTTGGGTCAGGATATGGAAAATATGTTATTACATATGGAAATACTTTGTTGGGTTTATGTGATCTGATTTAGACTATCTGTGATGTTTTTGGAAAGCGGGCGATAATATCTAGTAATGGTATTACCAGTAGATAAAAAACTCTTTCAAAATATTATACGTTCTCAGAAGTGGAACTTTTTCAGTGGAATGTTTCAGTATGGCTCGTATATACATATCTGTATATTATAGGTGTAATAATAGGGTATTGATACCCACTTTTAAAGCCTTAGCTGAGTCATAATGTAACTGCTGTAGTCAACAAACCTGAATTATTTTGCATGGCCAGCATCCTTAAATCGTGGCCAAGACTTCAAGGATCTTTGTATGGTATTACAGTTTTCTGAAAAATTTCTAACATTATAAACAACAAGTTCTTAATTGACAACTGCTCTGAGTAGAAATAGATAAAAATACCAATTATGGGGTTGAAATTATGAGTAAATTTAGAAGCTATTAAGGCTGCTTGCTTTGTTCCTCTACTTCATTACAACCGTTAGCAGGTCATTCACCTTTTCCTCTATTTTTCAGTCAGCTGCAGCAGTAGTTCCGTTGTGTAAAAACTCACTTGTGAGTCTTTTCAGCAAGCTTGGGCAAGTTCAGACAATGAATCAAGTGTGTACAGCAGAAGAGAATGTGAAAACCTACCTACTACCTTCAGCTTTCCTTTTGTGAGTCTTTGCGAGCCATTTAATATGAAAGGTTCAAGCTATGAACTAGGACAAGGACTTATACCTCAATGTACCTTATGAAGTATTCTGCGTATATAATATTTCCATTATTAAATAGGCCTGTAGAATGTGTATGTTGTATTCAGATCGTCTTTCTTGGGGAAAAAAGCACTTGTTATATATGAGAATGTGGATTTTTATATCAGTTCAAAGGTCTGGATAGTAAAGTCTGAAATAAGTTTCTTTCCACCAGAAAATGGAAATTTAATCTCGTGAAGTTGATAAAAAATTGTACAAGCCAAATAAAAAAGTATTGAACAACTAGACAGAGTACTAGAAGCCAACAGAAAACACTTCATGTACTGGATTAATCAGAAATATGAGGACTGTAAAAGAATCAGCAAGTCTGTTAGAATACTGGAAAACAGAAAGCATAGCTGAGAGTCATGAGATTGTGAAAAATCAAGATTATTTACTTGCATTATTCCAGTGCCATTAGAAACTGAGCCAAAAATGGAGATGCCAGAGCATGTCAAAGCAGCGTAAAAAATCATCAAGCATAGACTGTATTGATCTAGGAATTCTGAAGGAACATAGTAACATGAGCAAGCTGTTAACAAAAGTGTGTAGTTTGCATCTAAATAAACAGTGGTGGAAGGGAGAAGGTAGCAGCTGCTGTACCTAGTTTTTACAAAATGCTAGAAATTATCCTGGTATCATTTCAAAATGAGAAAACTTGTTGAGAAAATGTCTCAAAAGATCTAAAACCTCCCATCACTGTGAAAAGAATTCTAAAAAACTAAATTATACCAGTATAGTTTCTGTAATAGTACATTTTTCCATCTTGCTGCTTCAGGATTTCCTCAGTTTGTTGATTGAATAACAGATATGCTAGAACTTGGAATATTAAAATATAAAGTCTCTGACAGATTAAGGGAAAATAAGTTGTCATGAATTGTCAGGTAAATTATTGCTTTTGATTAGAATCTTGATAAGACACTAAAATAGGGTAAGAATAAGTAAACAATTTAGAATAGTGTTGCCTAAAGGTTCTATTCTGCTACACTGAAAAAAAAAAAGTCATAGAAAAGAAGTTGCAAACTGGTAGATGGCACATTAGAAAATAGATTAGTGATTGTCAGAGAGGTTCAGGGTTGTTCAAAGATTAGATCTCAGCTGAGAAACTTTAGATTCACCGGTGTATAATAACTGGTATATTCATTGTTTTTATGTGTACATCCTATAGAGTGTTGTGGCAATGCATGTTGTAATCCTGCTGAATACTGTAAATACATGTTTCTACTTTTTAATAGTTTCTGTTTAACTGGAAAATATGGCTTCAGGGGAGTATTAACATAGCTTCATATTTTGGGTGCAAAATTTCTTATTGTCATGTGAAAGCCCATGATTTAACTGATACAATGTTTCTTTAATTTAAGAAAAACCTGGATTGTTCTATGAGGTAGTGCTATTACAATTGATTTTTTGGTGCTTTTGGTGTGGGTATATATCTTCATTTTGTGGCTAAAGCAGTGGGCAACAAATCTTTACAAGCCTTTACAAAGCTTACCAACCATGAAACAGATTTCACGTACCATCTGCTGTGTGAAGGACACATTAAAGTAGTCCCCCATTACTCCAAAGCATCAGCACATTCATGCAAATCCCTATTCTCCTACCTGTAGTTTTGAAAGTGATGAAAGTGTACTATCTACACAGTTCATTGAATCATATTTGAACTGTGCAGGCTTGTTCACAGGATGACTAGATAGCCAGATAACAGCCAAAATGCAGCACACTCGGATGTATTCAACATTTTCATTTGTAGCAGAGGTAGTCAACTACTTAATATGGATAATTACTCTGAGCATTAATTTTAACCGAAGTCCCATTAAGGGTATAACAGAATTTTACAAAAGCAGTTAAAACTTCTGGAGAAGGGTAAACTCATGACATTCAATGCTGAATTAATAGCAGTTCCTCAAAGAATTAATCCATTATTTGTCACAGTTGAAGTTACTTTATTGAAAGTCTGTTTGAACAGGAGACAAAAACCAAAGAAAAAAACGAAAACGCATTAATAATGAGTTCAGTGGTTTTTGTTCATATTACTGACTGAACCGCATCATTTAGCCTACTTAAATCAGGTGTAAAGACTTTTCATCCAAACTGATTACAATTACTTTTGTACACCAGAAGAAATGTTTCTTATGACACAATCTAGTGGTACTTTAACATCTGTAGATTGCGACCTTGCTGTAGGCTTTTGCTTATCTTTAACTAGCCAGAGGATCTTGGCTTAAAAGAGCTAACACACGGAAGATTTTTTGACAATCAAATTGAGCAGTGTACTGCTCAAAAACCCCACAGTATTATTAGATGTCAATAGAAAAGTGGTAGTCAGGATCAAAAAAAAAAAAAATATCCAAAAATCCAAAATCCAAAAAAACCTAAACTGTTCGTCATAATCAGTAGAACACAGCAGCTACCTGGAGAGACTTTAGATCTTTAGAAACAGAATAGCAGGCAGCCTGCAACACATCTCTTCTAAAACCCTGCATATGCACCTGAGTAGATTTTAGCGCAAATTTACATGTTTGCTTATATTCTACTTTGATATTTGTGTGAGAATTCTATACAGTTATAGCATTTAAAGCAAACCATTCCAAAAGTATTCGTACCTTCACGTGGCCCTGAGGATCCAGATACTTCCAATTCTGTGTGACAGGAAATCCAGTCCTGAGCTTTGTGTCACAGATTCTGTGCTAATGAAATATGTACTTGGAATGGGATTTTGATTCAGGAAGCTTTTTGCAGATATATCAGTTTGATTGCTTTACTCAGAAGTTTTATTTCGGAGGAAAATAGCCTCTTGTTTAAAAGAAGTAAGGAAGGTGCCCCCTGTGTAAAACTTTCTCTTTACTCGCTTGTAGGGCTTTTATCTTTTTTGTTGAGTAGCGAAGTTTAAAAGAAATTAAATTCCATATCTGGAATGCCTGGGTTTACTACAGATTGAATTGGGAAGTTTCACTGTTTGAAGAAGTTTTCTCTTTTATTCACATCTTGCAGCTTAGAGCTATCTCCATCATATAATAAAAGAAAACAACTAGGTAACAGAATGAAGCAAAAAAGGCAGATTTTTATAAGTGTTAGCTGTGGGGCTTTCTTGTCCTTCAACATTGATTTTTACTAAATGCCATAGGCATAATTCTATTCATTCTTGGGAAGTGATTCCCTAAACTGCAGTATAAAACTTGGTTTATCGCCTTAAAAACAATCTTAGCCATTCTGGAAATCTCGTAAGGTAGTCTCATAGGAAACATTCCTTTCATTTGCTTACTCTGGTTGAGTTTCTCGTATCATGCTATTCAAAGACAGCTTGCTTAGTTTTATTCATTCTGGCCCCTGTTCTATTCATAAATAAGGCTTAAAGAGGCTTTGTGGTGCCTCAAATCTAAAATTGTAAACTATATTTTAAAATAATAACACCGAATGGTGGGTAAAATGTTTATGGTCTAGTCCCAATTTTAAAGCAGAACCTATCTATCCCAAGTCAATGTTTTGTTGTCTGTTAACTGTGGATTAAAAGGAAAAGTCATGTTTCGTTCCAAGATAGAGTAATCCAGGAATTGTTTCAAGATTCATGAAATCAGATGTGTCAGTTAGACTTTACATCAGGCTGTTATTTTTCAAATACATAGCATGGAACTTTAAAGAAAGAAGAATTGTATATATTACTGGAATGTTTAGGAAGTGAATTCAGCATAATCACTGTTAACAGTGTGAGTAGTTAGTGAAAATGTCCTGTGCTTCTGTCATTTGTCCTGCTTGAATATGGTCTTAGTGTTAGTTTATAAAGATTTGAAGTCTAAAGCTAGGAAAACACCAGAAAAATTAGAGAAATAGCAGATTAATCTCTCCTTGGCTGTGTAAACATAATTCTGTATATTGAATTGAGGGGTTGCTAATCCCTTACAATCATGTTTCTTCCAATTAAGTTGCAGGGCTTTAAATACTTTCAATCACAGGAGGCTGAAGAAGCAAGTGCAATGTCAGGAAGGGGAGGAGGGTGGTAATCCTAAATGAAAGTAATTTTATTAGGAGAGAAAGCAAGCAGCAAACAGAAGTTCTGAAGTGGAGAAGTTCAGAAAATAAAAGATTCTGCAAAATGCTCTGACCCCCTAGGGAAGTGAAGAAATAAAATTGGGATTTTCAGCTTGATTAAAGTTTGATTTATGAGCTGCTTTTTGTTAACAGCAGTGGAACAGGAGGAGGAGAAAAAGGATTTAACTTGTAAGGGAGAAAATTCTTTTGGAAATTGCCTTCAAATTCATGGAGTTTAAAAAGAGTGACAAATGGAACTGTTGTGTAAGTACTCCCCTTCTGGTCTCTACTTTGCTCTCCACTCCCCCTCAATCCATAGTTAGTCATAAATTATAAATAACAGTGAAGTAATCTAAAAACATAGCAGATTACTAAATTGATGTTTTATTATTGTTCAAGAGTAAATAGCTTAATATTGAGGCATATCTCCTGTATTTATATTGTGTGCAGTCTTATTTACGTGCCACAAAAATGCATCTAAACATCTAGAAGGATATCACAAGCTTAATTTCCATACCTGGAGGTCTTTTGCACAGAAGTTATTATATGTAGAATATCAGGAGGTGGAAAAAAAAATTTAAGAAGTGCTGAACCTCTGCGCAAAAAGGCACAGTCCTTCACAAATAGAATTAAGATAAGAAAAATATAAAATAATGAAAAACCTTTTAAGTTTTTCTCCTACTGGGAAGGAGCATGGCTAAAGTTAGGGTTGGCAGGGAGTGGTAGGTGGTACAGCTTTCTTCTTGCTCTGTGTATGGAACGGTTTCTCCATCCTTGTTTCTTCAAGCTCTTACCCCAGTTTCATGGCTAGTGAGCTGTCAGTCCACAGCAAAGGGTAAAACAAATCCTCATTTGATACTGCTCTGCCTTTCTCTGCAAAGCATTAGGTAAGTGACTTCTGGACTCAGCAACTTCAGGCAGGGTGCTGTTTCCACAGGTCTGGTTCTCCAAAATGGAGTAATGGTGACATCCAAGGCTAGATCAAAGGGAGCAATTGTCTTAAAAATTACCAATTATTCAGTGCACTCAAGGGTTAAAGAAAATGCTGTCATCCTTTGGAAGTAATAATGGGTTCACATTAGCTTACAAATTGAAAGTTCCTGTTGTAGGATGGCTTTTGAAGGTAAATACAGGAGTAAAATTGCTTTTCAGTTTGAATTGGCTCAGACACTGAAAATTCTGAATTATCATAAAAATTCAGACTGCTAGTGCTTTAACAACCCTTTACCTTTCATTTTTAGATAAAGCACCAAATCTGTGTAAAATAATAATACACAGGATTTTTTTTTTCACTGAAATGACATTATAACTTGTTGCTCATCAAAAGTTTTAAATGCTGTGATCCATGATAAGGTAGTATTGGCCACTTTGCAATTACATAAAATCTTTTATTAGTGTCAATTTAACTTGAGTTCTAAATAGACTCACAATATTTCACACTAACTTCATGCTAATGAAGTTGTCACTGCTAGTTGATACAGTAATTTCATTTATAAACAATCAGATTGTGCATTTGTCAGTAAAACATACTAAGTAGTCCACAGTAGCTCTTGAAACCATCTGTCACCCATCATCAGGGCTTCTTTCTTTCTCAAAATTTACCTATTCACTATAAGCCCAACTCTACCCAGTTTGCTAATACATACTATACCTCAGTGAAAAATGGAAAAAGCGTAACTAACTTATTTTTAAGTTATTTTTCTTCCCTAAAAATATAAACCAGTATATACTGCATATATTTGTATAAAACTCTTGGATTTAATGTTATGTTGGCTGTGTATCACCAGATCTTAACACCTGCTTAAAAATAAGGGTATGGACATGCATGGTATTATGCATCTGTTCAACTAGCAAACTCTTTATTTCACTGTGTCAGCAGAAATCAGTACGAAATCTAAGAGGTTCCCAACTATTAGCCAAATCAAGATTTTCAATCTGGAAATCAGTAGGCTGAAGTTTGTCTCCAATATCTGATGATGATAGGCAATAAGGCATCAACACGGTCAGTGTATCACAATTTTAAACATCCTCGGTTTGCTGTTCTTATGTTTGTAATACTTTCAGAACGCTCAACCATAGGCATGTGATACCAAACCAGACCAGAGGTGGTAGGCAGAGGTATAACAGCAGTATCTTCATGCCTCCTTTACAGCAGAGTGCAGAACCTGATCTAACTCCCAACTCACCTCCTGGCAGTGGAAATGGAGGAGATCTAGGTGTGGCCACGTCCCCTTCCCTTTCCCCAGCTTCAAGCACCTTCCTTGTCCCATCGGTGGGGCACAGAGCGGAGGAACTCCATGGACAAGGTAGATGGGAGGCTGTCACAGGGAGGAGGATACTTGCAGTAACAGAGCCTACTGAAATGAGAGCAGAAGAGGTGGCCTCCCTCACCCAAAGTTGCCTCTACTGGCGGCTGCTACAGCTACATCCTTAAAGAGGTTATAGCTCTGTAATGAGAAAGCAAGTTAGTGAAAACAGGGAGAGAGAAGAGATCTGAAAAATCCAAGTGGTTCACAGATATGTTATGTAGCAAATATATTGGCATGAAATTAATCTTAAATGTCTGTTAAAGACATTGTATATTGGCTGAAAAATCTCAGCAAGTACTCCCATCACAAGTATAAAACCTAACCCCATCTCTGGGGATTTTGCTGAGTAAGTGTGTAGGCATCAGGATAAAATTGGGCACGATAAAACAAATAAGGATTGTATACCAAATGCATTTACTGTAATAAAGGCAGAGTACCTTTTCTTCCATCCGTGCACACATATAGTATTGGATTGGATGCAGCGAGTGTAAGTACTGGTGTATGCAAATTTACAACTATTGATCTGTAAAGTCAGTGTCTGAGATAGAAAGTACAATTTAGTGTCTTCTCTGTCGTGAAGGGTTGTCTTTATTACAGTAGATGCAGTAGATGACTTCCGCATGTAGAGATTTGTCCCTACAATCATTGTACTTTTAAGACTATCTTCCTGTCACTTGGGTGTTTCTAGGCTGTCTCTTTGCCACTCAAAGAACCTGGACTGTCACCCCATTCCTGGCTGCCACTGTCAAGCTCTTGGAAGTGGGCTTAAGTACTGCTGATGAGTGTTATCCGTAATTTACCACAAAAAGCAGAAACTTTCAGGGTAAAAATTCTGCCCTCTCATATCTTTTCTGGGTGCTATTTTATTTGTAATGCAGTCTTACAAGGTAGCTTTGAACTCAATTCACATAAAAGAGCCTCCAGCCGTTACATCTTACAAAAAGCATGTAGACCTCATTTAATCATTCTTTTTATTCCTCTGACTTGAGTGTGATCTCTCTTCCACTTTCACTGATGGAGCTGGCACTTTAACTTCATTCAAATTTATTCTTGATCTAATTCAGTAGAACACACAGCAGAACAGACTTCCAAAGTGGAATAATAACCACTTAAATATCGTTTGAGCCCACCACACACAGAGGCAACAATTTCAGTTTCTTCAAAATTATTTTACATCTTCAACAAATATGATTATTCTTCCTCCTGCTAATTAAGGTACCATCTAAGTCGCAGCATGTCTGTTATAGGCCAGATGTAATTTTATGTGATCACTGTTACACCTTTTGTGTTGGAATGAGTTTTTTTTAAAGTGCTTCCACCATATTGAAAAACGATTTTTGTTTTCCTCAAGCAAAAACTGGGATGGGNTGGTGTACAGTCTGCTTGGAATATAAACTACTGAATGGGGAACTTCACTTATTCATTCTCATTAACAATGAAATTTAGCATTTTGGATTATGTGACTCTGGTTCCCAGGCAATAAAATTCTTTGGTAGTGTGAATTTCTGCAGCTATTTCCATCAGATTTGAGTGGATAGATCAGCAGAAATATACTCGTCGTTTCTCAGAAATACTGTGACTACTCAGCCTACAGAAGAATAATGCTTTGAAATTTATTACTTTCTTGCAACTTTTGGTCAGGTGGGAATTGTCACATTTTCCTATCTACTGCTCTATGAGTAGAACTGTAGGTGAGCTGAAGTGGAATTGGATTTAAAAGTCGGGACGTCTTTTCTCATTAGCAAGTACATGAAGTATCATATAGGCCTCCGTTGCATGGATTCATCTATGTGAGATAACTTCTCAAGAAACTTTTTTGTTCGGCAGTGTCCCTTTCCAGTCTTCAGTAAGCAGCTTCCTAGACAGCAAATGTAAAATAAGACATTATTATTAAGGCAAAGTGTATCCCGAATAAATAAAAAAAAAATTCTTTTTCTCTAGGTGGTATTTCTTGGTGTGCTTTTTGCTAGGAAGGACAATTTTTATTATTTTTAAAATCATTTAAAAAAATCATGAAGGGGCTCCCCACCAAACTTTAGCCATGCAATAATACCTAGTTCAGTTATCCTAACATGTTGCTTCCCAAACTTGCACAATGGTAAGTATGATAGATATCTTTATCTTGTAAGAATATACTGCACAAGCTGGCCATCAAAGCAAACTCTAATCCAAATGTGGAATGTTCTGGCCATCAGCCTTTGAGTTGGTACATGCAGAATAGAATCACAAATGGTCACAGAGTTCATAAATTAGCAGCAGCACTGCTGTCACAATTGTGCCGTGACTATGACATGTCATTTCCTCACTGTGATTAACTGTGCTTTACCAGAAACCCATTTTTCAGCAGAACAAAATGGGAGAATTAAGTTTCCTTTATATTTCGCTTACTTCATTGTGACCGTAGACTTCAGTCCGTCTGATCGAAATTGGTTAAATGTTAAAGCAATTTGGCCTCTTTTCAACTCCAATTTCTACTTTCAGAACCTGAAGACCGTGAACTCTGTCTTACGAAAGGGTAAACTCAATTTTATTTTCTGTTATGTGAGCTAATTTGTGAGGGGTTCTCATAATGTCATGTCTTCAAGGAGATTGCAATGAGTGTCTTAAAGTTCAGGCCAAACATGTGAATTTGCTGTTCGTGTTATAGTATTAATTAGAACTAACTTAGATCTTTTCAAAATGTCCAAACTCTACAATTCAGGAAGCAGAAAGTCATCTACAAGTGATCTGAGACCTTAGACAAATTCCATCAGAAGTGTATTTAGAGTAGAAATTGGGATTCCTCTGTTGAATCTCTAGCTGTTCCATTGATTCATTATTTTTCACTTAGCCTTCAATTCTTTATTCATTAGTGGTTGTCATATTGCTTACATTTTTATAGGGGCATGGCACCTAATTACTACATTTGGCAGACTGACACATCAGAATGTATTTTTATATATAATAAGGTACTATGATTTGAGTGAAACCAGCTCATATTTTCACCAGTGTTGCATCCAGTCTTAGCAGCAAGTCTTCAAAGGTAACCAGACCAATCAAATACGCCGCAAGTAACCTTAAGCCAGATCCTAGGATATAGTTCCTTTTAATGATAATAAGACAATAATTTATATATTAAGAAGCAGTGCAGTACGGGCTATCAGAATGATTAATTCTGCTTAACTGAACTCTGAAGAAAAGGGAACGAGTACAGCTCACCAAGGTTGGTTGCAGTATTAAGTAAGCAATTGCAATTTCGATGTGGTTTCGCTTGTGCTGTTAGTTATGGTCAACCTTGATTCTCCAGGTTGTGTGGTTCCTGTACTAGGTTAATACCCACAAAGGTGTTCCTGGTTTGTTTGGGTTTTTTTTTTTTTTGGTTGGTTTTTTGTTTGTGTGTGTTTTTGTGGGGTTTGTTTGTTTGTTTAATTTGCTAATATATCCATTCTCTGGACATCCATCAAATTATATTTTCTCAGATAACCTGTTCATCTTGAGGACCATAAATTTTCTCATAACTTGTTTATCTGTGAACCATCCATCAGGGTATCTTTTTCCTCAGAACAGGTTAGTGTTATTTTGAACCATGTCTTACTCATTTTTTGCCGAGCATGGTTCAAGATTGCCTTAATGTATTCTTGATCATCCAACATTGTTACTCTAAGGTTCCTGAATTTCTCAATTTTTCCCTGAAAATTCAAGTTACATAATAGCAAAAGAATATATGCATATGCGCACACATGTGCATGAGATACATTTGAACAACCCGTTACTAACTTCTTAACATCTCCTGTTAATGGTAGTTCTCAAAGATGTTTTCTTAAAATAATTTGATTCTTTTCAGGCTACAACAGTATATGCAGATTTGATTTTTTTTTTTATTTTTTTTTTCCCCCCAGAGACACAGAGCAAGTAAAATGCTGCAAAGACATATTCTCTTTTGGCCAAATGGAAGGGTTGAAGAGAGTTTTCAAGATAATGAACACAGATGGGTTTGCCATTATCCCTCACATAAGGAAAAAAAAAAAAAAAAGACAGCCTTTTTATGCTTTTGTATGGCTAGTTCATGCTGGATACATCTGAGTCAGCATTTCCAATACCGATTTCAATTTGGTCCATGTCTGCGAGTGCTACGCTAACAAGAGAGCACAGCTGTGATTCCCTACAGTGCAATGATAATCACGATTCACTTGCAGTAACCATCCCTCTGACGTGCCAGGTGAATCCCCTGTAACTCTTTATGATGGATGCTGTCTGGTTTGTTTGCTCACAGCTGGCTACTGGCTCTTTATGCTATTTTTTGTGTGACTGGGCAGCAAACAGGAAGGATGGCTGTTTTATCGTGGCTGCTGTACCGTACGCAGGTGAACACCCTGAGTAGAGGAAGAGTGTGCCAGGGCACGGCAGATGTATTTGGCAACAGCTCAGGTCCAGGCAGGGTCATCTCAAACCTCTAATCACTTGGGATCCACCATGTACTTATATATTACTGTTGATATACTTTGATGAATGGCAGTTGTCATGCACATGATAGCAAAAACATTAATTAGATTCTTGATCATTTTCATTACTCTGGCCCTGCAGTAATAAAATACTATTACCTTAGTTATTGCTTCTTTAATTGCCACTGGCTTACAGGTGAATGCACAGTAGATTTACTGCTGAAGTATCATACATACGCATTTGCAAGCAGCCACTGGTGTTTATATGAGCTGAGTTGAACAAGTAAACCTGTAACCCATGCAAAAAAAAAAATAAATTTCAAACAGGAAAAGATGAGTTTAAGAGGCTCTTCTCTTCTTTTCACTAACCACAGCAGTATTTAAATACATAGGCATTCTGTGCTTTCAGATATTTCAGGTGCAACTTTACCAGCTCTTTCAAAATTAATCATGTACCTTTCCATCTACTTCTATATGTAATCTTGAAGATATTATTTTTTTTAGTTCATTTCTACCTAAATATTATATGACAGTAGTTTACACTGAAAACAAAAACCTGTAAAACCATGGAGAAAGAGAAGAGGAAGCTATTCCTACTCTATCTGTTCAAATTTGGAGAATAAAGAACTAGCCTTAATCAAATGGGTATCCTTTGGTGAACATAATGGCATAGCATTGGCTATGAATTCTCTTCTGAGCTTTGTAAATGAAAGTCAGGAGTTCAGTGGAGTGTTGTAAATTGTGTCATCTGGGAGTTTAGGAAGGGAATATATGGCCAAGGGATTCTTCTTCAGGGCTTCAGCTGTTCAGGAACTGTTGAGTCCTATGGAATACAGATCTAAGCATGTAAATGCTTAGAAACTCTTTAAGTTTGTGGAAATGAGCTAAAATCTTTTTCAGGGGTAAGCTGAACTATTTTTTTCCTGATTTTTCTGGAAGAACAGAATATAATAACAAAGTAAGGTCTGTAATAGTGACCATTAGTAAAGCACAGATCAAATGGTTAAGCTGGTTTTCCATTGTTTACAAATCTCTGACCTTCTTTTTGATTGTCTGAATACCTCTGCAATCCCGTAACCCAGAAATAAATCCTTGCCCATGGTAAGAAAGCTGCGGAAATCTTATTCCTCTGAACATTTTTTAATTAGTTTGGATGGAGGAAAAAAGGCAATTCAGACAAAACAAGAATAGTTCTGAATATAACTTGTGGCTATATACTTTCTCTCACCTGACTTAAACCAGAAGTACACGTTTTTAGAAATGAGCTTATATTACTTAAATCTTCTAAAGTATATGCTTTTTTGTGACTAAGACTGTTTCAAAAGAATGCGAGATGAGTCTGAAAAGTTAGCAGAGAGAGATGTTTTAGCACCTTACACCCTGGTTTATCCCAGCTAACTCGGGCATATGGTTGCGGACTACCAGGGATCGGACTAGTCCTACTCTCCTCTGCACCTTGGCCTTGTGTTCCTCCCATTCTTGTGTTTACACTGATTGCCAAGTGGGTTGGTTTGTTTTCAAGCAATTATTTTATTTTTAAATATATGTTCTATTTAAATCTACCTCTGTTTTAGATCTACTTTTCTTTTAGCATTCACAGTCCAATTTATTTTGTATTGTTACCCGAAAGCTTCACCGATACCCATAAATGACATAAATTAAAACAGAATTCAAGTTTTAAGTCTGCTTCCTGACAGTTTTTCACTAACATTGAAAGTAATGTAATTAATTACGTGGTTTCTTAAGAGAGTTGTAATGCTGGATATCTTGATACAGCTCAAAAGGAAAAGCAGTATTTGATTTTCTGTGGTTGTTATTTGCTGGATTCCTATATAAAAAAGCCATACTACAATCACTTATACTATTAAGCCATGGCTAAGGGGTGATTGCAGATCTGTGGATTTACAGATAGCAATCCCTTCATCACTCAGTTGTGTGTTTTATGAGCATAGGATTTGTAGGCTGTGATAGTTGCTATGGTATCCACATGTGTACCAGGAAGATTGTAAGAGAAGTGTGATTTATGTTAACAACAAACTGAATTAAAAAAAAAAATGTTTGGAGGTGGCTGGTAAATTTTTAGTTGTGTTCCTCAAACCTCTTTCTTTCGGCGTAAGGCAAGAATTCTGATTCCCCCCCAGGATAATGCTAACGTGGAGATACGCGAATAATTTGGGCATGGGTCCTGGGGTGGTACTGTTTAATACTGCCTGCTCTTTTTTCTGTTACCTGGCTCCAGAATGCTTTCCCCTGATCTTTAAATCTATAGGAAATTCCACAGTCACTCAAGGTAAAATTTAACTGCATGAAGAGGAGATGCAGGTTTGCTAATACGTATTCTAAGAAATACAGCAAAATACTTGTTTTATTGGAGTGGCCACTGGCCCAGTAGCTACAGATTACACTTTTTTTATTTAATCTCATCCCTCCAGCTGAACTGGCAGTAATTTGGTAAGAAATTAGCGTGCTCAGTTCCTGAGGTAAGGATGGGGAGAGCTGGCACTACATCTTCAGCGCTAACCCTTTCCTCCGGCTGAAGGAGTTGCAGCAGTAAGAGCTCTGAGCTTGTCGTGGTGTAACCCCAGTCAGCATCTAAGCACCACACGGCCCATCGCTCACCCTCCTCCCGGTGGGATGGGGGAGAGAATCGGAAGGGCAAAAGTAAGAAAACCTGTGGGTTGAGATAAGAAGAGTTTAATAATTGAAATAAAATAAAATAAAAAAAAATACTGATGATGATGATGATGATGATCATAATAATGATAAAAGAATACACAACACAAGTGATGCCCAATGCAACTGCTCCCCGCCCGCTGACCCATGCCCAGCCCGGCCCCGAGCAGCGATCGCTGCCCCCCGGCCAACTCCCCCAGTTTCCATACGGAGCCTGACGCCGTATGGTATGGAATAGCCCTGTGGGCAGGTTGGGGCAGCTGTCCTGGCTGTGCCCCCTCCCGGCTCCTTGTGCCCCTGGCAGGGCATGGGGAGCTGGAAAGGCCTGGACTGGTATAAACACCACTTAGCAACACCTAAACCATCAGCGTGTTATCAGCATTCTTCTCATCCCAAATCCAAAGCACAGCACTGTGCCAGCTACTAGGAAGAAAATTAACTCTATCCCAGCCAAAACCAGGACAGAGCTCCAGGCCATTCCCTGCTGGCTGAGGTATGGCTGGGCCAGCCAGGCATGTGGCAACAGGGAGAGATCAAATCTGGGTGCCTGGGACTGCACAAGGAATGACAGTGCCAGAGGGAAAGGAGAGCTACGTTCCTGTATTAAACATGAGCTTTTCCTTTTTAAGTTTGAATTCTGTCTTCCTTCCAATTAAGAGAGGTGACCACTTAATTCCACCTAATTAGAGCACTTTTTAGATCTATTCTTCATTAGGGGCACTGTAAATGCAAGATCAGCGTCTTACCTTTGCTGTGAACTCTAATGGATTAATCATTCATATTGCATAGTCTAATTACCTCGGTTCAACACTTATTTACTTTTGACTTCTAATTGACTTTATGAATGCCATTATTTGTATTGTAAGACTCCTTAAGGAGAAACTGATAATACTGTAATTTTTTCAGTAAAATAACATAATACCTACAGGAAACATTGTTCAGATAGATTATTATGCAGATAAATTTGTTTTCTAAGAGATTATAATTTGGAGAACTTAAACATTTTTTCATGTAGTCCAAAAGTTTTTGTACTCACAATTTTGTAATTTCTCTGAATTGCTGATTCTCAGTTCTGTTTAGTACTTTTCATGCTACTTGATCAGGATCTCAGCTTTCTGAGAATCTGGAAAGACTTTCTTTTTGAAAAGAAGTTTCCACCTGTGTGGATTGAGATAAAAAGCTTCAAAACATGAATCCTGAAGCTGCAAAAATCATAAAGGTACAGGTGAATGCAGCTTTATAAAATGTTTTCTAAATGTGACATTTTGCTTGATCTTTGAATTTGATTTTCTGAAAGTCATCTGGTTGCTTGGGTTTAAGAGACATGACAATTCTTGTGTGTCATTGGATGTCTTTGGTGCCAAAACAGAGCAAATGTAGTGTAAAAATGCACTTTCCACAAAACAGAAAGAGGGGCAGATGTCAGCCTTTTCTGCTAACCCTACATGTTCATCTCTAAGGACCTTGAGATACAGGTTGCTAAATCTCTGTCTAGTGTAACCCTGCACAGAGGAGAAGTGAGGGAATACCTAAAGTTTTTCCTCTTTCATTTCCTCGTGTCTCGTGGCCTGTCAGGGGAGCCAAGGTTTGTCCCGTACCTGGCGCTTAAACTGATTGCACAAAAAGGTTGGAATAAGTTCTGTATAGTATCCACATATCTGCCATCTAGGTGAGAAAACCTGACCTCTTGTAATACCATTTACATTAATAATCTCCGCAGTTGACTGTACAAGTAACATAAAATAACGTTTTAATTATACTTGCCGTGATTCGATTGTCTTTTACATGGGATTTTGTTTTCCCTCTGGATGCATACATGTTTTTCCATGGAGAGGTGAAACAGTAAGCCTCTGTCCAGGGCTAAAATATTCCCTGCATATTTTGTGAAGCCGTTTATAGTCTCTGGACACATAGCATGCTAGTGATGCAAACTTTATTATTTTGTCTCTGATAAATACTTTATTAATCTGTCAATAATGAATATTCTATGTGTATCCTTTTCTTTCTTTATACTTGCTATCATTAGTTGTAAAGTAGAAAGGTTTTTCTTTTATTCAGTTTCTTTCCTGCCTAGAACCATTTTCTCCTTCACTTTAACATTTAGCCAATTTATGCAGTGTCTGTGTCCTACCTTGAAAAGCAAGAGTCTTCTACGTAAAATATAAGAAATATTTATTGGCACACAGCTTTGTTTCATATAGAGAATGTTTCCTTGAGAGAGTAATCATTTTTTTTTTTTTCCCCTGCTTACCAAAGGGGCTTATCAAGTCCTTTTACAGAATCCTTAATATTGTTGGTTTTCTTCCCTGAATGTGAATAAATGCTACAGACAGTCTGGAGGAGAACTAGTTCCTAAGTTCCTCTCTTTCTTGAAATTAAAAAAAAAAAAAGTCTTTCACAAATTGTGAAGTATAAGTCTGTTTTCAGGAAAAAAAGCACTCTATATTGCTGAGTCCCGTAAAGATGATCGCTGTGCCTGCAAACTATAGTGGTTGAAAGGCAGGCAAGTCTCCTTTAAGGGAGGCAAGCCCTTTAAAGAACAAGCCAGCTTAGAACAACATCTAATAATGCAATAGAGTTATAGGTCAAATTTGTTGGGCTGTAGAATGAGAAAATATTTTAAAGGATGGTGTGCTGATGGTCTGTCAATATTAGGACTAAAGTGGAAATCAGGTAGACAAAATCTAGTGGGCATTTGTCTAATTAGAAGTGACCTTTATTGAAGCAGAGCTGTCTGAATTAAATTAGTTATTGCTCATCTGGTACTACCTTTCTTTATATCTGAGAATTTGGTAAATCTCATTTAGGATGCTAATTCTGTCATTCCATCTTTTCCTCTGAGACACTTTTAATTTAATAATTACTTTCTTCATTGTTTTTAAATTTAGGACAGAGCCCTCTTTTTTTCAGGTTA
The DNA here is from genome assembly GCA_013400535.1 of Scopus umbretta. Classification (NCBI taxonomy): domain Eukaryota; kingdom Metazoa; phylum Chordata; class Aves; order Pelecaniformes; family Scopidae; genus Scopus; species Scopus umbretta. The sequence continues at coordinate 48,687 of VZTL01055360.1, read as the reverse complement.
TCTTTTAATATCTGCACTGAAATATGTAAATTCCATTTTCAGAGAGAAAGCAGTAGGAGAGGTGGGTACTTCAAGTAGAATCAGATCTGTTGCCTTGAAACAGAAGAACGAAGTACTCTGCTTGAGTAGCAAGGTAGCATCTGAAAACTGAACTTCTATTTCAAAAGATTTTTAAAAGTAATCTCTATCATTTAGCATCCTCCTATTCTAAACCGAAACCTCTCATTTGGGGAGTTCTATGCTGCCACTGGTTTAGATTTGTTCAAGTGGGCACAGGTGCTACCCTACGGCCTGAAAGAGAAGCAAAGTCATGGTCAGAGAAAGAGAATGAAAAATGCAGCCTGTGCCCAGCTTCCCAAGAGGCTCGTTTTCACCATTGCTAGCCATTTGGCTAGTTGTTAACCGTGTTAATCAGCATGGGCTTGCTGGTTGCAGTGACATCTGGTGCGGCATTCTGGTTCTTCTGGATCACATGAGAGATGTGTAGTTCTCCGTAGCATCTGCGTGGGCAGCTGTTTAGAGCTCAGAGAATACCAACTTCAAATACATCAGAGCTTTTTGGTAACATTACATAGTACGCCACAGCTGTACCCTGGAAGCCGTTCTGTTGTAGTTAGTGTTCCATGTGCAAAGGACATCCCTTCAATCTGTTGCTCTTCTCACACTTTGGGTTAATAATTTCTCCTTGTTTTAGATAAGGTGGTTCTATCTGAGTTTGCCTTGAGTTGCCGACCACCCAAAGTCTTCACAATTTTAGGCTGAGCTTTGAAGAAACTTGAGGAAATGCAAAGTTACTGTTGTTACTGTGAGCTCAAACTGCCACGATGCCTTGATAAACTGGTAAGGAAATGAATATACAAGGGTAGAAAGGATTACAGATAGAGATAGAAGGATTAGGCTGTGAACTAGCAGGAAGACTTGCTGTAAAAATGTTGCTTCAGGCTTTTGTTTATTATTTGGAGAAATTCTATTTAAATGCAGATTAGATTTTCTACCTAGAAGTACATCTTATTCTTTGTTTAGGAACTCTACAAAAAAGAATGAATACAGAGTATTTTGTTTTCATTCCTTCACCAACTTTGACAATCACGTTGCTTATCCTGTTATCTGGATTAGATATGCAAGCTGTGGATATAGGAGTTTTAACGGTTTGTTTAGAGACCCTAGTTTAATTAATCAGTGTAAGATTACCAAATTGCCTTGGGATGAAAAACTGCATATGAGAAGTTGTAATTGGCTACTGATTAAACAGAAAGGCCCAGCTCCGTGTAGGGTACTTGGGGAGGAAGGGAGGCAGGCAAGGGAAAGAAGCAGAAGAAACAAAATTAGACAAATATCGAATCTATTGTGAACTGAAATGTTTTCATTCTGTGTACAACTTAACTTTTTTGTATTGCTGTACATTCTGTAATCAATCACCTCTTAAAATGCTATTTCATCTTCCTTAGAAACAAAAAATAAATTAAAACAAGTCTTTATCAATTCTGCTGGGTTATGAAAAATAGTCTGAAAAGTCTTCACTTTAAATAGACTCCCGAATACTCAAAAAAATTTCTCTTGCATATTTCAGGCTTAATTACCATAACAATATCAGTAAAATGTACCTAAGGGAAACATCCAAATCACTTCTCATGGGTTTATCTTTATCCCTTTATCCATTCTTCTTGCATCTTGTCACCAGAATCTCCAGTGATGCTTGCTGATCTTCTCAAAATTATGACAACATAACGTACATACCTAAACCAACTTCTAATTAATCATCTCAGCTCTCTGTACTAAAAAAAAAATAAATGCCAAATTCAAAACACTGATTTCAAGGGATGTTTTTTCATTTCACCTTTTTCTTCTTTCCCAACATAATTTGTGAGTTATTCACCATGTTTTATGACAGAAGTTCCACACAATGATTGGCATGAACTGTCACTGGGATTCATGTGCAGAAGCACTTGATTTCAAATGTTTCAGGATCTGAGATTTTGACCCTATTTTAGCAAAATATGAGAGTAGAAAAATATAAAGTTGACTTCTGTTGTTTTTTGTCTAGTATAGGAGAAAGCAGCCACATTTGGCTGACTGGAAATCAAATATGTTCTCTAAGAAGATCTACTTCACTAGCCATTTAGCATGATCAGTAATTCTGTACTGATCATTTAGCATGAAAGTAACATGCTGATGTAATAGATTTAATGTGGTAATGGTGTGCCATTTAGGAAGGTAATATTTTAGTATTACCAGATTCATAAAAGCTTGTCTGTTGAGAATATAATGAAGATTTCTCAGTGTATTACCTAGCTTTGTTACGAAGCGGAAGAAATAAAAAGATCAAGCCTTTGCTTAAAGGAGGTTGATGAAACTTTTTGCCTCATACTAGATACATTTTAGGTGCCCAGTGGTTTTTTGTTCCTCTCTTTATTTCTTTTTGATGGACAAGCTAAAGCAGTAACTAATATAAAGGAAGATGGTTCTTCAGGAGATGAAGAACCCTAGGCCAATGATTTACAGAAAGTAACATGTTCTTAAGAGCTCACACAATCCCATTCAAGGTTTCAGGGCCACTTTAAAATCTGAATTTAAGCTATACTTTTCTGTGCCTCCTCTTCAGCAAGCCAAATGTTTCCTTTCGTCCATTTTTGGTAATATGATGAGCTGTGCGTAACATAAGTCAGAAAAATGGATCTGTAATGAACAATACATGACTGGTGAGTGACAGAAAATGGTGTATATTTCGGAGAAGAAAGTAATGAATCATGTAGTTAGCAGTATATGAACGTGTCAAATTCTGATATCATACAGGGTCAATGGACAGACTGAAAGGCAGTTATTAGAACAGCTTTTTTTTTTTTCCTTTAATGTATCATTTCACAGTAGCTTGTACTCTTAGGCTACATCAGACATTTATACTCTGTTTCAAGAGTTTCTTGTAACATTCTGTTATTTGAATAGAATATGGCAACTATTACCTTTAATTTGAATATGTACTTGAAACTATGTGCTCTGGGTATTTTTTTTTTTTAAATACTTACTTTCTTTTTTTGGCATGTCTACATGTGTGCAGTACTATTTCAGGCTAGTTGGCAGGACCAGCAAAAGTTTTGAGCCCTAACTTTAGCTGAGTTTATGTTGTGAAGATTTTGTAACAGGTTTTTTTTTGCTGGAGGAAGAGAGAAGATTACATTCAGGATGCTTACTGTGAGCCTGTAGAATTTCTGAAGCCCAACTGATTCTAAAAATCTTTGGACAAATGGCCTTTCTAGTGGGTACTTAAGGCTCAAATTAGAAAATACCGTTTTCTGAACAGACCTCTGGGGTGGTCAGCAAATTGTTGCTTGTGAAGATGAAACCTTGTAATGAAAAGTCTGTCATTAAAACCTGATAGACCAGAACTCTTTTAGAGTACATCTTGCTTTCCCCACTTTGCTTTTTACTTTCATGAAAGGAAAGATAGTCATATCTGCTATTTTTCTTCTTTTCTTTGGATTACACGAATGTGACTGTTCAGTTCAGAACTTTGATTCTTCAAGTTGACATAAGTAAAGGGGCCAAAGGTGAAGGTCTTTTGTTATGTGATAAGTTAGATACCCCTTTCTCTCCCTCCTCCTTTGTGGCTCTCCTCAGGCCCATTTACACATTCTGTTACATAATTGTATTGATATAATCTACACTATCATGAAACGGCAAGCTCTAACCCATTTTTATATGCTGCTTAGTTCTTCTGTGTTTGCAACATAGTCTTTCTAGCGAAAAGGGGTGCAAGCTTTATCTAAGGAAATTTGATTGTTGCATTGCAGTAACACGGATGTAGCTTGAATGCTTCCACACAGACAGAGAAAAGCTGCGCAGTTGCTACCCTGAGCTCCCTGTTGCTCTAGCCATAAGGGTAGTTATGCCTGAGCTGACTTGGGTATAACTAATTGAGTGGGCATATTGTGCTGACTGCAGAATAGACCTCTGTGTTACTGTACGTTGCAGTATGTAGCCCTTCTGAATTAATTCTTAACTTTCTGCCATCTGTATGATAACAATTTGTAAGATTTACTTTTCCACAGATGATGATTGTATTGGAACTAGAAAGGGAGAACAGACTTCCTGCTATCAAGAGTATTTTATACTTTCTTCTGCATATGTCTCCTTCCCTTCTCTTCATTATCTGTCTTTGTATTTGGCTTGTTCCCTAAGGAAATAACTATTTAGCTTCACTGCATAAAAACTAGCCTGTCTGTAGTGGTTAGGAAGGAAAGGTTACAGCCCATGTCAGCAACATACAGGGAAAAAAAAAATCTTCAAAATAAAATACTCATCAGTTAGAGATAATAACACAGTGGTTCTGTGAAATATTGATGTATGTGTCTGGTTTTAATTACATATGGCCAAAACAACTTTTACTTTCCATACAAAAACATAAAGATTTTACAGCGGGATTAGCTGTAACTGTAGTCCAATCTATTTTACGAGAGTTAAAGTTTAATTCTGAGAAGTAACTTTGAGAAATTTCTAGAAATTGGATTATCATGTCAAATTTTATGAAATTGTTAGTTTTTATTAAATTAATGATACATTTTTTAAGATAAATCTTTTGGAAAGATCTGCAAAGCACATATAAACCTGGGATTTTTAGTGGTTTATTAAAATACTGAGCTCTTTAAAGTATATGTATGGCTTTTTGGTGTTGTATTTGGTTAGATTTACTAATGACAGTGAAAGATTAATCATTAATATGTCTAATTTTTGTTGTACATTTCAAAATGTACAACACACCTCTTTGGTGGAGAGAGAAAACTGACTTTTTGCTAATATGTTGTGCCCTTCAGGTTTCTTTGGGTGCCAAGGGCTTCATTCACTACTCCAACAGAAATGCTTTGAAAGCTTAGCATACTATCAGTTGCTCAAATGTGCAAAAATCTGGTTTAAGCTATCTCAAGCTGGGAACCCAGAAATAATGGAGACTGCCTAATTTTGCCTAATTTCTTTATGCCTCAGTTTCCCAGATGCAAATGGCCTCAATAAAATAAATAATGTGAGATGTTATTCATGTTCATGAATCTTTTGATTGTGCTGTGAAATCAACAAAAAAGTACACAAGGAAATGAATAAATCTGCATTCAACACAAGGCTTTGAAAGTATTAATTAAAAAGGTGTATGGCCACATGCTGATTAGAGTTGATAAAGAGAAATATTGAATAACTACTTACTCTCTGAATTGGGCCCAAGGGTCCTATGAGAAAAATAGTATATGATAATTTAATTAAAGTTTGCATCAAAACACATTTACACAAGGGAGCTGAATTAATATTGCAGAATTTACACTTCCTAACTTTTCAGTGCTTCACTGGGAAATATTAACTCTCTTTTAATATAGTGTTCTTCAGTGTGACATAATGTACTGATCAGACACTTGGCATATTCACCTTACTGAATTTCTTAGATTTAAGGCATTTATATAATAAAGTAAGTATAGATCTTGAATTGGAAATGCCAAATGATGGTAGCAGTGCAGTTGGAAGCACAATTCTATTGGGTTCTGGAATGTGATAGGAGAAAGCAGGGGAAGGGAGCTAGGATTTATGTACTGATTGAGTCAGCCAGATAAGCCTACATATTTACACATATTTAAGCACTGATATTTACAATTATTTATGATTATATTCGTATTTAAGATCCTCTGTAAAATATCTAGGCAGAGCCTGGTGAGTCTTTAATTTCTTGGGCAGATCTGGAGTACTCACTGTTGGTTTCCCCCCCACCCTTCCCTGGGGAAATTTAGTTACTCAAGTCTTGAAGCTGCATAATTACTCAGTGTAACTGGTCAAGGAGCAGGGAAATGGCTGTGGTATGTACAGAATTAGAATACGAGTATATGAAGTGATGGATAAATGGAGTAACAGTCCCTCGGGGAAGTGGCCGTGTCCAGTATACGGCATCTTCTAGTATAGGAGAGGGGAAATTCTGGGCTGCAGTGGGAGATAAAACAATAACTGGGTGAAACAATAACAGCTAGAATATTGACTATAGTGTGGTGATTAATCAAGTGTTTCCAGGCTTTAAAATATATCTGTACAACCCATATTACAATTACAGCAGTACCACATTCATGACAGTATCACAATGCTTTCTAATTCTACTGTATAATGGCAAAAAAATCTGATTTTTTTTTCATTGTAATAGTATCTAAAATGTGTTATAAATGCTGTTATATCCAGCTGTTCCTGGAATTCAGATAATTCGTAGATACGTAGAAAGTGTGTTATAATACTTAAAGTAGTAGATTACCCAAAATCTATTCATTCCTGTTATAGAAGGGATAATTACAACAAATTGTAAATAAAAGAAATTAGCATTACATTAAGCAGCATTACTGTGAAGCCCTTTGCTGCATGGGTCTGTTGATTAACAGTTTGTGACCTTCTGAGTCTCAGCACCGTTTCCATACAGCTTTGGATGCCACTGTCACTCCGTCTACTCGCGTGATGGTGCCCCTCTGTGTCTCCAGGCTCTGTGGTATGCAAATGGTGGCGCCCCGAGCCTTAATGATTACTCCTCCCTTAAGGCAGCGTCAGGGGTGAGAGAAAGGACCCATGAGTGTGAAAACAGGAAAGAGTCAGTGTCAGGAACCAACATATTTGGGGAATTAGACTCTGGGGTTTTGGGGTTTTTGGTGGTTTGTTTTCCCTTTGAGATTTTAACGTCCTTTTCTGCAGAAGTTCGGCAGTCATGACAGTTTCATCTTCCCAGCATTCCAACAGCCCAGTTGGTGGGAGGCTTTTTCCCAGCCATGATAAATTATTCTCTGTCAGAATCCTAATCTGCCTTTTCAAATCTGATCATTTTTGATGAATTTATTCTGTTAACTTGAGGAGCTTGAATAGAAGCAATAGATGATAATAAGTTAACTTTGAGCATATTAATGTCATGTCTGGGAGACTGTGGATGAATTAAGGAATAAATAGATGAAATAGGTTCAATAACAGGCCGGTGAACACTTAGTCAGCAATTGACTGGTAGCTTTTCATTTAGATCCTTTTATATCCTATGGCTAATTAAAAACCATAGAAAGATTTTAAAGCAACCTTTTGAAATACAGACTAAGTACGAACTCCTCCTGCCATCCATACTTGCTGTAGAAAAGACGGTTGTCAAATATACTCCACTGAAGCTTAAGGAACACCAGCTTCAGAAATTGAGGCTTGTACTCTCTTAAAAAGAAATCTGTGTGCCAAACATGGTGAGAGCTTTCTATATGCATCTGCCAGAGCAGCCCTTACCCCAGGCTTAAAATATCCTTTCTGTAGAGCTTATGAACAAATAAACATAAATTATGGGCTCTTGTGGATTTGCTTTTATAAACTAGAGATTAGGGTGCTAGATGGACCTCCTTTCCTAACAAGAATTGTGGTTGCATCTTATTTGGTTAACTTTAACGTGTGCCTGCTACGTCCAGGATTTACAAACTAGTTTGAAACTTAGACTTTCAAAAGAGCTGGATGCTAAGCTTCAGTGACTTTATAAGAACTGAATGTTTCTTAAATCTGTTTCTAAGGGATCTTCTGTCATATGCAATAGAGAAATGGCTGATTCAGGCTTACATACTAAAGAAAGTGATAAGTTTCTTGTCAAATCTGAATGCTAGTATTTAACCTCATTTAATAATATATGTTAGGCTTTTATTAGCCCAGGTATACTCATGCCAAAGCTTATCAAACAGGAGCAAACATCACTTTTTTTCAAAGGCAATTATGGGCTATTAATCTACAGTGTATAAATGTATAAAAACACAAATTATTGTTTTATGCTAGGACATCTTGTTATTCAAATAGGAATGAGTCAAAACTTAACACCTACTCTCTGAAATCTGAAGCTCGATAAATATATCTCTCTCTGTAGAATCCTCAATATAGACACATATAGACAGCGTGTGGTTATAAGAAGTTGTAAATATAATTAAGTTTATAAAAGCATACTTTAAAGATCAACCAATTTTTTTTTATTCCTAATTTAAAACATTTCTATCTTTGAAGTAATAGAATGTAATTTCCTGAACAATTGGATACCTCATGAAGTTTAACTTTATACCCCCACAGTTTTATACTTCTTGTGCTCAAAATAATCTCTTAGAATAGATTAATAATACCCTAACCTGTTTTCCAACATCATCATAATGCTCAGGGTTGCAGTCACAGAACCTGTCCTGATAGCTACTGAAATTGGTTGATAAGATTACTGTCAGCAGTTGCTCACTCCCATTCTCTTGGCTGATATTACTGACCCTAAAATCTTCCAGAATAATCGCAGCTATGACTGTTCCCTAACACTGTCTCTTTAAAATTAAGTAGGCTATGAGAAATCCTGTTCCGTAAAGAATTGTGTCAACTGTTGATCAGTCCTAAATTATTCCCGTCACGTGTCAATTGTCCAAATGCTGAAAGAATCACCTGGTTTAGAGAAGGAAACTACAAGTTTCCTAATGCCACTAGCTAACATTAGGATATTTTTGTATTTTAATTGAAAATTACTTAGGAGAACAGAAAAGAATATTGAAGAAAATCTGAAAGTCACTGTTGGAGGTAGTTCAAGGGAAACTGAGGATTAAAACTAAAACTAATCAGCATATTTTGTGAGAGGTTGTTTTTTTTTTTCTTTCAGCAAAGAAAAAGCAGAGAGTTTGTAAAATGTATATATATTTTTATCCTGCCACCAAAACTCCTTGGTGCCAACAATTTCGTAATAGTTGGAAAAGGCTTATGTGAAGTGAGAAGCTTCCAAGCAAACAGCAAAACTTCAGTGGAGAAACAGGTCACAACTGAATGTTTAAAGAGATGATAACTGTGAAGGCATTGCCTCATCAGAGTGGTGCCAAAATTTCTGAAGGTGCTAGCAATGCCTATAAAGGCCCAATTAGGAAGTCGGAGCCATCACAGTAAGTAGTTTTGAACTCATAGGTAAATGATGGAAACTCTAGTCAGGCATCCTTTTTCTTCTTTCAAATGTCTCTTCTGAATGAGGCTCTGAGCTACCGTGCAAAGATTGCTCCAAATCACTCAGAGCCGCACATCTATGCCTGACTGGAGCACAATGAAGTTTGGATTATGCTGTTTTAAATTATCACCCATTTGAAGTAATTTTCTTTATAAAACAAGATTAAAATGACTGTAATTCAAAACATTTTACCTCAAATTGATGTGAAAATTGTAGTGTTCATATTATTTCCATTTTTCAATTTGACAAAACATTTCACTCCATGTATAAGCTTTTCTGTGTTGTCACTATCTTAAGAGTGAAAATATGCATTTTACTCTGTGCATTTTACTCTTTCCTGATGTGTCTTATTTCTTAACACTACTTATTTAACTTTTTTAAAGCATGTTTTTATATAGTCTTTTATGGTACCTGGGGAAAATATAAACAGATTTAGGAGGTTTACTTACCTCTTTTCTATCCCACACAATAACAGTTTATAATTTCATGTTGTTAAATTTGTTCTCTGGTCCTTCTACATGCCTGATGGTTAGATAAGTGCTGATGATAAAGCAAAGCAAAGAGGAATTTGAAGGTCTAGCTTGATAGAGTTGAAACTCAGATTATAGTGACTTTTATTTACATGAAACTTCCTTTCATTTGTTTTCATACTAATACCACAGCAGAAATTTCTCTCCATATGTTTTCCTCAAGGTTTCATGTCTCCTGAATAAATCATTTAGGGAAATAATAGTCTTTTCTCTTCCTCAGAAGTTTATTTCACAGACAGACCATTATTTTGGTAATTCTTTTTTTAAAATTCAGTAAATTCCAAGTTACTTACTTGAGTTCCCTATGAATAAGGGAATTTTTTTAATCTAATGTGGAGTGCTTCTTATAGACTTCTTGTAGTAGCGAAGTACAGAACAACACTGAAAAGCACTGGAAAATTAAGCGACTTGCAGAAGTCCATGGCTCAATTAGTGCCAGTGAGAATTACAACTGTAAAGTTCCTGGCCTAAAAATACCAATATACAAATGTACTTATTTATACAATTATATATGTACTTATTGAATACGGTTATACTGTATTCAACCATAAATGCAACAGAATGCCAAACTCTTTCACTTAATGTATTAGCAATACATATGTCAACTATCAGACCATCAAACTCTGGGAAAGAGCTGCTTTGTGTGCTAAATCTGCAAAGGATAATTCATTCCTTACTAGGGGGTATGATTTCATGAGCTGAAAGCTTTAACTAGTACATGTGTATAGGATAGATTTAAAGCGATTATGGAAATGTCACCGCGGGACAATACATTATTAGTAGTCGCTCATACGTTGTATGCTGTCCCCTTATGTTTGCTGATAATTAAAAAGCAGATTGGGATGTCATGATAAGAATGAGTGCAAAATGTCCCTTTTATCATTTGCAATAAATATGAAATAGTGGTCTTTCTGTATCCTTCAGTGATCTATTTGCGCCGGTGACAAATGACATCTTTCTCCTTGTAATGTGCCTGCAGGGTTAAATGACTTTATTATTATTAATGAGTCATTGCTCCAGCTGCCCAGAAATAGAGGAAGTAGAAAACATAAGAGATTTAGACCTAAGTAATTACAAATGTAATTATTACCTTTCAAATTTCATTTTTACAGCAATCACAGAGTCGTTAAGTAAACCTGGCCCTTTCCATGTATTCACCCTTTTTCAGGGTCTTTGTCAAAGGGATGAGTAGCTGTGTGGTTCCACTGAGGGTAGTCTATGGCAGATTGACAAAGTGGTAATGACAGAAAACTGCTGTGAAAAATTGGTTAGAAAATGTTGTCTAGTCATCAAGGAGTCTGTGGTTCAGAGTTTTCCAAGAGGAAAAACCCTCCTGAGCCGCGGCCATATGGAGGAGAGTGTCCTCTTGGGGAGGGCAAAAGCTGCGGGAGGGGAATCCTTTTGTCCTGTGGAGATACGAAATGTCAAAGTTTTACTCCTCCAGTCCGTCCTTCCACAAGGTTGTAGATTGTCGTTAAGGAATCTAATAAGCACAACAGAACCGACACGCTGCTGGACGCTTCAGGGGCATTAAAAAGTGTGCTCTTTTGGCCCTACAATAGTTATCTTAATTATCATAATTTTGGATTTTAAAGTTTTTAGGTGGAGCACAAGGCTTATTCTTCTGTAGTAATGGTAAGGGCATTGCAGGGAATTGTCCTGGATTCAGCTGTTTACACTAGTCAGGGACTTTTCAGCTTCCCATGCTCTGCCAGGTGCACAAGAAGCTGGGAGGGAATGCAGGCAGGAGAGCTGATCCCAATTAGCCTCAGGGCTATTCCATACCACCTGATGGCAAGCTCAGTATAGAAACTGGGGGAGTTGGCCAGGGGAGGGAGTGATTGCTGCTTGGGGGCAGGCTGGGCATCAGGGGGTGAGCAATTGCATTGTGCATCACTTCTACATTCTGTTATTATTGTTATTTTCTCTTTCTCTGCTGTCCTATTAACCTGCCTTTATCTCAACCCATGGGTTTTAGGGTTCGGGTTTTTGTTCCCCCCCCCGCCCCCCGGTTCTCTCCCCCACTCCACTGGGGCAGGGGGAGGGTGAGCAAGCGGCTGTGTGGTGCTTAGCTGCCGATCGGGATTAAACCACAACAGGAATTTAGAAAAGGGAAATAGTCGTGGATTGTGTTAGACCATGTTGCAGATGCTGCGAAATGCAAGTAGTGTTGTTTTTCAGAATCATAATCTGAACTTGAAATGTATTGTGAAATGGAAAATCTGAGGAGAAGCTTTGGAGAAATGAGAACATTTCCTTTCAATAATGTCATTCCTGCATACTGTTGAAATATTAAGGATTCTCATATTTTAAAAATCTAAACTAAAAGAAAATGAATAGAGAAAATGGAGACTATTAGTTCCCACACTTTATGCACAAAATTGTCATTTGAATCAACACTGTCACAAAACAGTTAAACTTTGAAACTACATTTTTGATGGAAAATTGTTTTGTCAAAAAAACTTCAATGAGTTTTACTTATATATTAAACTGGAATAAATAGATTGAATATTGTTGATGGTCCAATCAAATGTAATACATATCAGAAGAACTCAAATAAGCATAGTGTGTTACTTAGATATCAGCATAGGTGAATATCATAAACATTTTTAGAAGTATTCACAAAATAAATAAAGTCAGTGTATTCGTAATAAAAACTATTTTTTGTTTACATTCTAATAAAGAAAAATGCTTTTTTTTCCTTGAAATGCTATTGCAGTCACAGCAAAAAAGCCATAGAATATTTTTAGACCGTTGCAGGTTTATTTTGTTTGCTGCTCTAGTGACCTTTGACTTGAAATTTCTGTTTGTGTATGCTCGATGAAAACACAATTCCAAAACATCTTTTATTGTCTTGAGTTATCACAGGAAAGATACGTTTACTAGCTTACTTAGCATTTGGGGTTTTTATGTTTTCCTTTTGAAAATTAACATTTCATTAAAGTGTCTGGACCATGAACATTTGCCCACAGTTGTTCAGTTACTTAATTGAAAACAATTTTTTAGTATTCTACTTTAGATCAAACTTTTGTTTATTTTTACTGTAAAGTCAATAAAAGCAAACCTGAGTCCCATTTGGCATGTAGGTACATCAAGAAACTTGATGGTCTTTTTCCCCCGCACTTCTCCCTTGAAGGAGTTGCCGTATGTGAGGTATCTCAAATATAACTGAAAATGAACTTCTGCTTGTCCCCTTCTTCATCACCCTGCCTGTATTCTGCACTCTGCTGAGGCTGGCTCACTCACCTGCTCTGCTTATTGTCACAAGTGTTAGAATTCAGTCTTACAGTAGTATGAGAGTATACTAATATTTTCATGTAGGTCTTTTATCAAGAAGAAATGCTACTGACCTTATTCCACCTAGAAATTCTGTTCCTTTCTTATCTCTTTGAAGTTCATCCTTTTTCCTATATCCAAGCCCAGATCTTTGTACTCTAGCCAGAGAACCACAAAAGGTAATTGATTTTTTCTTTATTACAATGTCCACAGCCTAAGCTTAAGAAATGTATTTTCTGCTGTTTCCACTCCAAATGAGTTTGTGTAGGTTCAGTGATTCCTAGCTCTCTTTATGAATCTTCACCCTTTCAAGGTGTTTAGTGGTTTATAAAATCAGTAACTACCTGTCCTTCATGCACACATGCAATTTTATGTAAAACTTAAACCTTAAAAACTGAGTATAATGTCTATATTCTGTATACTTACACTGTCGGTACTGTAAGCAAGAATTTTCTTCTTTTTAAAACTTTATATAGATATATTGGAATGCAAGTGTGAATGAAGCCGAGCAACCTCTTTAGCTAGGTTTGAAGAAGAGAGAGAACAGATGTTAAGAATTATCTTTAGAAATTACTGCTAAGTGAATTTCTTTTTCTAAGGATTAGCTGTATGAAGCTGCATTCTGAAGACTGCTCATTTTACAGTTTCAAACAACCCTTCCATACAGACAAACCCTCAAGCTTTTTGTATTGTTTTAATGTAGTTTTTCCTGCTTTTGTGGGAAAAGTATAGTAATGGCCATATTTCCATGATATAATACATTTTCTCACTTGTTTTATCCTTTTAACGTGTTCAGTGCCTCTTAAAATAATACATTGATATGCCCTTAAATTCCCCAGCAAACCCACATGCAAAAATCTCCTCAATGTTGAATTAAGTGAAAGGACATACTATGTTGAACTGACTCTGGGTTAAATAAATAAATGAATCTACACAAATACACATCTGTTTAATTGGTGGTAATGGATCCTCAGATACATTCCTAATGAGGCATTTGAATAACTATTTGATCACTAAAAGGAGATATAAATGCTATTTCAGAGCATACAGAGTTACCTTATATTGGTTAAGTGATTTTTTCTGTCAACTAGCCCCCATTCTGTTTTAACATGTTTGACTAGATCACTTTTTTAAGTTAAAACATTTTAAGGGATGACTTCCACTTGCATGTTTAAGAGCAACTTTACTGAGCATTTGAAATTTAATCTCTAGAAGTTGAGATGAGCTATACTATTCTTCATAGATTTCCTGCGTCTCGTATTTCACGTAACGTTTAAGGATAGTTAAGAAAGCATAAAACCGGGTTTTATATATGTATACACACATGTGTGAGCAAGAAGGCTTTAGGAACATCTTCATATTAGAGTATTTAGTGAAAATAGTGCTGTGCTTCTTGCCGCAGACTCCAATAATGCTTGCGGATACACTAACGTTACTACGCTTTTTGTCTCCCTGGTCGCTGTAAGAGTTAGCATTGATAAGAAAAGCTCATCTTCCCGGTAAAAGGATTTCGGTGCCCTCGCTGCTGCTGAGGGGGTGGGAGTGAGCGAGCGGCTGTGCGGTGCTTAGCTGCTGGCTGCGGTCAGCCCACCACTTCAAGGTAAAGATGTTACTTGAAGAGGCAAGTCATGCCAGGGTGATAATTGCTGGGTATCCACAACGTTCTATTGACTCTTCTTCCCCTTACTGCACATAAGAGTTGATTCTTGAAAGGCTTAAAATGGAGTTTTACACATCAGGAGAGAAAGTTTGCTGTGTTACAAATGCCCTACAGCAAACTCGTATTCAGAATGTTTCCTCTTCCAGGCACCAGCTGAAAAATGGCGGCTGAAGCCCTTTCTCATCCAGCGTACTTTCACAGGGTCTTGGTTTATTGCAGAAACTTTACATCCCTAGAAGAGCTTAATATACACCACCGAAAATGCACAGCCTTCCCAGGTGTGGGGGAAGAGGTGCAAATTTCACTCTTTACTATGTTTCCAGGTCAAAGGTTATTGCTGGAGGATAAACCATTTTTCACTGTGCAGTTTCACCTTGTTTAATTGATTTTAATTTAAATTTATATTCTGTGTTAAATAATGAACGATGTATTAATAATTAATCTTCAGTACAAATGTGGAGCAGTTAATTAAATATTAAATAAAGCACATTGTATTACCCAGTGTTGTAATCAATATACTAGATTTTAGGCTCTTCATTTGAGATGGTCATTATACTTTACAAGTTATGGTTAAAATTCTCATTGATAACTCAATGTGCACTTCATAGGCTAAGAAATATGCGTCCTCTGCAAATTGCCATATTTGTTTTGCCACAATTAGCAACAAAACATGGACATTAAAGCTGACTGCAGTTGGACTGTTGAAGCAATAAGGGTCAGTGCCGTGTGTTCTACAACACTGTCATGTCCGTGTTCATTAGGCTGAAACAGAAGAGGTTGCAGGGGGATTGGGAGCCTGAGGGTTTTTTGAAGAAGTCTCTGCCTATGGGAAACAGCAGTTATTGAGACAGAACTTTTTACGTGACCATTGCTTTTAGACCATTTCTTGGGTTTTACCAATACAAGATTGAAATTCTAGTCAGAATAACAATGAGAGATGGCTTAATGAATGATTAATGTGCTTTATTTATATGGCTATTATTTGTGAAGGAAAGATTCACTTTGTTTCACAAGCAGAGTTAATTATAGAGGAATTACCATATGCTGTCTCTTTTGCCCTGATACTTCCTCCATTCCCTGTCTTCTTCCTCACCAACTTTCCCCAGCCATCTTTGATAACATTTCCTTGACTAATTGAAGCCAGGTGCAAAACACTCACACCTCATACCATTGGGATTTTATAATAAGAAACCTAACTTATGGCAGTTTTTAGGATTAAATTCAAATTAAAACCATGGATGTTAGGATATAAACTGTATATATTAGCTGGAATGGGTGGAGAGCTTATTCTTCCAAGATATTCAGTGCAATCTGGCAAGCCTGGGTAGCACATGAAAATGTGTGATTTCCTGCATGCTTGTTGATTCCTCACTTAGAACATCTGGAGGATCAGTCTTACTCTGAGTATGATTTCTCACAGGCTCTGGCAGAGGCAAGCACTGTACACAGAGCTGAAAACTAAAGGAAAGTGGTGTGTCCTACTTGTTCTTTGAATAAAAAGGTTCAAAGGCAAGAACTTAAGTAACTCTTTTAGGTTTTTAATTTATTGAGACATACACAGGAAATAAAATATTTATAGGAAACTTCTCCCAAAGGCATTTTATTATTAAACA
The DNA here is from genome assembly GCA_013400535.1 of Scopus umbretta. NCBI lineage: Eukaryota > Metazoa > Chordata > Aves > Pelecaniformes > Scopidae > Scopus > Scopus umbretta. Next base: position 32,637 of record VZTL01055360.1, on the reverse strand, counting down.
AAAAAAAAGTAGAGTACATTATAGTAGCAGTTATTTAGGGTTTCTACATTCAAACTTCTTCCTCCTGACCTTATTAAAGTAACCCAGTTTACACTAACAACTATTCTCCCCTCCCTTTTTTATTGTTAATGTCATTTCTGTTCTCTTCACATAGTGGAGACCGCTAAATGATGTTACCCAAGTGGCCACTTTTGGTCACCAGGGTAATTCTGGACTATAATTTCCCTATATTATGCTTGAATTCCTGCTTAGATTTAGTACCACATTTAGTAAATACACACAGGCAAAGAATGGGGGGGACACGACCCATTCCTTAGGAGCTATTGGCTGAGATGAGTAGTATAAGGTTGTCATCTTCATCACTCTGGTGGGTTCCTGCTGAGCAGAGAGCACTGAATGTGCTATGGGAGCTGTTTAATATGAAACGCTTCAGTAAATGAGAGGCACTTCTGGATGCTGACAGAATAGCATTGGCACTGCAAGCCATGTATTCATATATGTGCTGTGTTGTGAAAATATGAAAAATAGCTCAGCAATGGCATAATTATGGGCAATTTGCTTAATTGCTTGCTAATTGTTGCTTGCTTTATTATGAAACAAGAGTGCTCTAAATGTAACATGGGATGGTTTGCATCCAAAATGCGTCAAATTCAGTACTGGCTTTTCATTAAGACTTCAGCTACATAGCTTTAAAATTCAAGCACTCTATATTCTATGTTTTAAGTTGGTGTTTTGTTTTGTTTTTTTTTTTTAAATTGGTTTGAAATTTTCTTTGCACAATTTATAAGCCCCTAAGCCTGCATCGGTACAGTACAGTCTGGCAGTTTTGGAACTTCTAATGAATCTGAGTACTTTGCTAATGAATACATTTACAAATGTCTTTTGATCATTATTACACATGTGGATAAAGGTGGAGATGTTTTAAGGCTTCTCCGGGAGCTCATGTTCTTGATTGTTCAACTCTTAGACATGCACGTCTCCCTTTTAACAGATACATACGGATTTTTTTTAAAGGGATATGTGCAATTCTGAAAGCTTGGCCTAAACTTTTGGAAAAGCTATTCTCTTCTATTTTGACCAAGCTATCCTGCTTTGAGAAGAAGGTTAGACAAACATCTTCAAAAAAGTCTGTCTTTTTGGGATTCTGTGATGCAAGTGATGACTCCTGTGGCAGACCGAGAAAGGAACCAGCCCTCTTGATGTTGTCTTAGTAGTATGTCTCCCTTTTGGGGGTGGAAGGGAGGGCCATAGGGGTAGAAAAGAAACTATAATTTATACACCGAAGTATATGCTTCCAACTTTTCAATATTACGAGATTGCTGATAACAGTCGTACTAACAGCCTGTCTTCATTTGCGAATTCTCTGTGAGAAATATTCTTAAAACTGGAACATAGTATTAAGCTGGAAATGCCAAAGTATGCAGTATTGTGCCACGTATTTTGTAGACTGAGAGGGAGAATAGCGTTGTAGAGTTCTTCAGCTTTCATACCCCAAAAGCAAAGATAATAACCAACATTATTATTTACTATCTATAAAACCCTATACAGGCTGTATAACCACAGAAAGTCTAACCAAAACAAACAGGGAAAAAAATATCAAATGGTATTTTTTTGTAATTGTTTTGACTGAAGGATAGCTACCTGGCAAGGTTGGAATTCTACATTTTCTTAAGTGAAAGTAAATATCCTTACTGAAAACTGCTTTGACCTATAAATGATAAAGACTGTGGAACACTGAAGAAAGTCTTTTAACTATTGTGCTTTTAGTTATATTTGACAGTTCTGATCTAAACATTTCATAAGGGCTGACAGAGACATTCTTTAAAAATGTTCTTAGTTCTGAGGCAGACAATTTAAAAAATAGTTTCATTCCTAAAACAATCTGGAGTTCAAATGAAAGTGGTAAACTCACATGTGCATGAGTGTGATCTATTCTATGAATTAAAAATTCTCTTTCATACTACTTGTATGTCATGGTTGAAGAGTCTCCATGTAGTAGGAAAAAAAATATAAAATTAAGGGTTTATTACTGAGTGAAGTAAGAAATGAGGTAGCCTGGTAAGAGTTCTATGGAATGTGTTGTTTATTCATAATACATGGGGGATATGTACATTTCTATTTCCATTTATAAATCCGCCATATCTTATGAGAGAAGATGTTACTAGACACTAGTAGCGAAAACCATAATTTCTTCTGAAAATATTCAGAGACATCAGGAACCTTCTTTTGCTTGATTGGTAGAGGCAGCTGTCACAGATGTTTCCTACCACTGAGTGCTTATCAGACTAAGCAGAATAATCGCCTGCATTACTACTTTCGAGTGAGAGAGAAGGGCTCAGAAAACTTTATTTTCACCCACATTTAGCAATGACTTGCAAAGATGCAAAATAGAAGGAAGCTTCTAAGAGTAGCAGCTAGAAAATGCCATAGTCAATTTACACAGCCTCTGATAAATGGCCACTTGAGCACTGAATTTCACACTCACCCAGCTGCGTGGCTTGAATTCCTCCTCCGACGGTCCTCTGGGATGCTCAGCTGAGCCAGCCAGAGAATCCTTTGTTTAAAGGAGGCAGCAAGTGGTGGAGGGGAAGACAGACACGGCGCTGAGGACAAGGTCTCGATGCTAGTTACGGTGACCTCTTTGCGTGTTAGGTCTGCAACAGAATATTTGGAAATCATCTGCATTCTATTGTAAGTTGGCACCATCAGTATAATACATTGCTAACATAAAGCTCTTTTCTTCAATAAAGTAGGGAATTGTTAAAAATGTATTTTTAACAAGTAAAGCATAGTTTAGATGACAGTGCAATGCCAGTGCCAAGTAGCTATTTAGAAGGATTTCAGGTGCTAAAGAAGCAGGAGAATGAGGATATGTTAGGAAAATAGAGAATGAATTAGGGTGACAAAAAGAAGCTACATTTCATGGCCTAGAAGAGCAGGCAAAAAAGATAATGCCTGATGAATATTCATGCAGAAAATTTCCTCCATTTTGTCCTAGGTTCATGCAAAAACAGACCAGTTATGCTCCAACCGTCACTTTTACTTCATTGAGCTAAAAACATAGTATTTCACGCCACTGGTTTTATTTATTTTTACTTTATACCAAACAGAAACTGGTTTGCATTCCACTTATCATTGCTGGTACTATTTACTGCAACAGATCAGATGATGAGATTTTCTAAGTGTCCTTTAAATGCAGGTATTGGGGACCTTGCCTGCCTCACACTATATTCATTGTAACATCCTTAGTTAATTTGGTCTCCTACAGCATACCCAGTCTCCTAAAGACTGCCTCATGGTTGCACTAATGTTATGGCCTACGCGCAGGTGATTTGAATTAAAAAAAAAACAAACTGTTGTTATTTTTTTTTAAGAAAAATTTGTACGCCTTTTAAAGTTAGTATAGAGATTAAGGATATAATTAATTTAAAATATTTATTTATTGGCATTTTTTTAATGAGTGCAGTATATTATAAAACAAAACTTGACTATTACTGTTGGAAAAAGATTGAGTCAGACATCCTGCAGAAAAGTACTTGTATTTGCTAAATATTTTTTTATTTCCTGTTCTTCTGCAATACTGCAGAGATGCTCAGTAGAAAAGGGTCTTAACTCTTCAAAGTTCATGACAACTGTATATTTTACATGTTATTATTCATAAGCAATGACGAAAAACATACTCTGACAATCAAGATGACATGTACCACATACCAACATTGAAAGAAAGATTATGACTGCTACAAAAAGTGTATCTTCTAAACAATCCTGCACTGGTAGACTGTTGTATAACGAAACTCCAACTCAAAGCCAAAATAATTTTTACACATGAGTTATGATTATGCCCAGGATTGTTCTAAAGTTTTTGGTGGGTTTTTTTGTTTTGTTTTGTTTTTCTAAAACTAAAACTCAGGTAAAATATCTCTTTATTAACAGAATAAACAAGATTCTCATTCTGACAATGTCGTTATTCTTAGCATGGTAACATGTTCCAAGTCTACAGGTAGTCTAGCGACACACGGCGCAAAATTACTGTCCTACTGATCTGTCGAGATGGTGTAGAGAATGTTTTATAAGTGACCTTTTATTCTGTAGTTGCCTTGTCTAAAGCTTAAACGTTAAGTTTTTATTGCAAAACACTTCTTTTCATGGTTTAGTTGTGTGTACTCTCTTACTGAAGTTTGAGAGAGAGTACAATGTAAGTATTGTAACCACTTGCTGTGAAGAGTTAGAAATGCATAAGTATTATTTCCAAATAAATGTGTGTTTTTCAGTTTAACCGAACTAATAGCATTTTAAGAGTGATTAGAAAGACTTGTGATAAAAAGAAACACTGAGGTACTGGGTGTCAAAAAGTTCTTTTTTTTAAATAAATACAAGAAAGATCTGTTTCTGTATAAAACAGCAATAACTCAACACTCAAGTCAAGGTTGTACCTGATTTCAATGAATTGCCTTGATCAGAAGAGAAGCAAACCTGGATAATTAAAGAGCTTAACAAGACTTGTATATACTCAAATTTATGTCTCTAATAGCAGATAGTAGGACACAGAAAGATTAGACTAATCTACTAGTAGTAACTTTTTTTTCAGGAACTATTGCCTCTGCTGAATTATTTCCATATTTATGTCTCCTACTGCCCATCAAAACTGGATTAGTATTTCAACAGCAAGGTGCCAAAGCTTTGTCAGGATTACACTGTAAAATACTGAGACAAAATGACTGAAGACATGTTGAAATGCCAGTAATAGGGCAACACAGCATTTATAAACAATCATTTCTCTAACTGGCACATACTCATACAACGTACTCAAGGAGAAATAATCAAGAATATAGCATTCATGATACAACAAGCAACCAGTTGTCTACTTAAACGTGGTAGATTCAAAAAAGATGTATCCTGTATTTTGGCCAGCAGCATTATATATTTCAATACCTGAAGGAAAAACTTAATTCATTTGTATTGAGATATGTGCAAATATGTATTTGTGCTTTGTAGCTTTACACAGATTTCAACATGAAAAGTATTTATTAAAACAGAAACGCAGCATGTGTTTAAACATAAAGCTCAGTGGGTGAGGCTCCTACTCAGGACTCATATAGCTGTAAGTAATTCCTAGTGGCATACCTTCTCCAGTGGTTATGAGCTGGAATCCAATTATAAATGTTACTTTCATGAAGACAGATATTAAAAATACGTATGTATCTTTCATTGGCAAGTTTTGTGAAGACAACACACCAAAATATCTAATCAGATACTCTTCTTCACTCCTGATGGTTGAAATATAAACCATGTAGACTGCAAGAGTATATAAAGTAACACAAAATATGAAAACCATTTCAAGGAATGATTTGTAGAAGTTTAATTCTGTTAGTTTGAATTTACACAACACGGTAGAGCCACAGTTTAAATGAAACTGCTCAAGATTGTTTATGTATTGCAAATCAGATTTAGTAGTTTATTTTGTCTTTGAACAAATTATAATTTCTATAATCCTTTTTCAAGGGCACAAACCTTGCATCTACTGGTTCGATTACTAGTAAACTACAGAGGTTACAGCTTCTTTTGCTATTACCCTTTGATTTTTCAAGGTTTCCAGTATCGACTGCATGGAGAAATCAATTCTCTTTAAAATAGCTGTTACGCTGTCTTTCATTCTTAAAGCTCTTGAGTGCATCTTTGAAGCCAAGGTACCGTCTTTGGCTATGTGTCCAAATTAATTTTGTTTTGCCTTAAGCAAAGCAAAACAACCCACAAATCCAGTTTTAAGAGGACATAAAAAAAAAATCCTAATTTTAATAATTTTGTTTTTTCAAGTAGTTCTACAAAAATATATAGAAATATGGTATTAGATTTTTATAAAGCTTTTAGCTTTACTACACAAATGACAATTTCAAAAAGTGAAAAGGTCATTGTAAGCGGAATGTATAAGGGGTTTAGTTACATAGCTGTAATGGTGGTAGTCTCTGTTCGTGAACCATAACTTTTTTCTCATGACAGACAATTGCAACACTGTGGGCCCCAAACTTGCAAACATCTAAACCTTCACTTAAGTTGTACACCTGGAGGTATTTTCTTTCCAAACTGCAGCCATTATTGTAGAACTGTGATTGCTTTGTTAACCTTGATTCCCTGTGCACATCAGTCCTTGGACCTCTGATAACATCTTCTCTTTTTCCATTCTCCCAGCTATCGAAGTAAACCTCCAGAAAGCCCTGGCTGAAGCCTCTGAAACCTGCACGCAGGAGTGTCTCATCCTAGGCCATTCTGACAACTGCTGGATGCCACCTTCTTTGACACAGTATCAGCAGTCCAACACCCCTTTGCCATCGTTCGGCTTCCAGCAAGGCTGGGGCCGAGGAGCCAGGCCTGAGGGACGACACACTCTTGGGAGGCCCCTTCCAAAGGACGACACTGACAAAAGCCAAGGTGGGCCCAGGCCCCAGTTCTACAACACCTGCAAAAGACATTGCGCGAGCGAAGATCCTGTCAAAGTCATTCCTCTGGCAAACTTCGCCGCGTCCCACCAGGCCCCGGTGTCTGGGAGTAGCACGACGTTTATACATGAGCACCAGCTATAAATGCATATCTGACAAATCTGTTATTTCAGGCTTTAAGTGTGACTGTATATAGTCACGGCCTAACACTGTTCTTAGTGCGTACAAACTGGTTAGGCTTGTGAATATTTATGTACATAGAATCCTAAATTTGAAATTGAAAAGCTAAATCCTTAGGACTTAGTTAAAAGAAATTTACCGGAGTTCTTGGTAAAATCCACAAAACGGGGAAGAAAACCCACAACCCAGAAACAATCAAAAGAAAAACACAAAATCCTGTTCATTTTCTTATTGGGGCTATATAGCGGAAATATCTGCCAACAGTTCTTCCTCCCTGTTGAAAGCAATTTCTTAGTACAGTTTGGGGAATTTTACAGTCTAAATAGAGCTTACTCAAATTTTTCTTTGTTGTTATAATTTGTAGCATATTCATAGATTTCATCTTCCCTTTGCTTAGCTATAGAGATCAAGTGGGCAATTTCTCATTTGATTACCTCACATAATAGAATGAATAATATCCTAAAATCTAATTCTTAAGAAGGATGGTATATCTTTCCACCAAAATTTATCATTTACACAATTAAGAAGGAAAATGTCCTTAAAGACATGAACAGCTGCTTTTGATTTTAATTTTTATTGGCTCAATCTACAGGTATTTATTCTTTGAAAAAATGCAACAGATGAAATAGAAAGCTCTCAACTAGGCTTCTCTGTGTGAAATAAACACGACGACAATGATAGGATATGCAAGTTCAAACCTGGAAAAAAGAATATAAATAACTTTTTTTAATTTCTGAGATTTTTCCTTTCTACAATAATGCAAGCAACAGTAAGATACATATTATTCTTTTCAAGCCATAAGTCTATTTCTGGGTTTTTTTGCTTTGTTTTTTTTTTAAATTATTTTTTTCATCCTGCAGAGCTTGCTTTGGCTACTGTTCCTGTTAGTTGAAAATTACATGGGCACTGCTGAAAACAGTAGGAAAATGGGGTAGTTTTTCTGGCTGATGTGATGTCGTGGCTGCAAGCTACTGGTGTTTAAAAGAATATTATAGTGATGTATACAGCTCTTTTTTTACAGCTCTATTCACCTATTGTAAGTATTCAGCAAAAGGTTAGCTATAATATTAGTTACTTCACCACAAACCTATTAGATGAAGGAGTACTCATCATTGTGGCTTAGTTTATTAGAGAATGACTGACAGCTCTCAGCAAAGCAAGAAGAATCTATGTAATGAAAGCTGGATAAATGTAATCATAAACACACCCCAATCATATTATTTGATAAAGTCTCAAGATGATTCTCTTTAAAGATGAGGGATTTTTTTCAGCGTTCTGCGTACTGGACAGTATGTTCTTCATAGTGGCAGAAATAAAGCTATTAAATTCTACAGTGTATGAAAAGGAGGTTCCTTTCTTAGATGAAAAAACACATTTTCCCTCTAGTATTCTGTTGCTGTTTAGCCATTTCATCATTTACAGTATGTACATACTAAGAATTTTTTTTCTTTAAAACACTGCCTAACTTTCTTTAGTTTTATTGCTACATTAAATGAGACAATCGAAGTTGTATGGAGGGGAAAAAAGACAGTATGTGAATATTTCCTATGGATAGAATTCTATGTAGGCTTCATATTGTAACTTAAATCTGTAATTTATAAACAAAACTGTGTGTAAAAATGCTGTAATATTAGCTGCTTGTAAAATTTACAGAAGTTCAAGTTGTTGAGGGTTTCCAATGAATGCTAAAAGAGCTTCTCTTATGTGCCCAGCAGGTATAAGTAGCTTTATATATTGCTGTCCCCACTGTAAATCTATTCAAATCACATTTAGACTTTATGTGCAAAGTAAAAGAAGCTTCACTTTTAACCTACTGATAGGGTTTAATTAATGAACATCAGATTATGTAACGATATACTTCTTTTCTTTTCCTTTTCTTTAATGTAGTTTTCAATAATGTTTAGAAAGGATGTGGCACACTGGCTTCCAGTTGCATGTAAATCCTAGAAAAAAATAATAATCCTTTGGGTACTGACACACAATAGCTGACACAACTCATTTCCAATTCCAGGACAATTAAAAATTTGACAAATTAATTCATACCTAATATATACAAAGCCCTCTGTTGTTTGCTTTGGAGACATCATGATGAGAAAATTCGGCAGTCCTTTTCAGGGATACACAAAAAAAGCTTATCTGTAGTTTACACAGATTTACCAAACATATTAATTGTGCAAATTCAGAATAATGCTGACAGCTAATGCTTCCTATTTTAAGCAGAGGACTTTGGTTTTTATTACAGAGGGCTGCCACACCAAATGTTTGCAGAATTGGCAGTTGCGTTGGAAAACTCAATTTTTTTGCCTGCAATATTTCCTTTCTGGCTGAAAATTGTAACTGAAATTTCCTGGCAAAGAATTCTTTTCTACAATTTTAGGATTTTCATAGCAGAAGGTGAAGGGGCCAGAATGAGGCTTTTTTCATAGGTAGGGAAAAAACTCCAACAGACTTCACATTTGAATGTTTAGGGTTTTGGGGATTTTTTTCCCCCTAAGATACAGAAGCAATTAACCATCCCCCTTTCTCTTGAAAACAAAGAAAACCCCGACAAAACACCAAAACCAAACCACCACCAAAAAAATGCTTAAACAAAAAGCATTGTAAAGATGAATCTGACTACAGGAAGTATTCAATGTTATATCCATGAAATTGTGTTGTGTTAGTCTAAAATTCTGTCAACAAGATACAGAGCAATTAATTGTAAATACACATGTCAGGAGTTAAATCGTTCCCTCATTTTTATATATTACATATCTAATATATAAAACTATGCATTTGAGGAAACATTTTTCTGAGTGGCATGTCAGTATCCAGAGGAATAACTTTACTAGAGACTCTTTACACATCTTGCCATATATACAAATAATTTATCTAGTACATAGACTGTATATTTTTGTGTATTTTTTTTTTTTTTTTTGTCATTTAACTTATTTTATCTTACTTGTGTGAATTTGTGGAGAAAACAATCCTATATACAATATACAGTAAAATGGTAGTTACATGACTAGATTTGTTTCATACAGTGTAACAATAAAGGAAAACCTTTGCCTTCAAAGTAATGTGTCACACGGTCTAGCCTAGATTATTCCCCTCCCGCCCCAGTACCCAGTACATGCTTGGTGCACTTCTAAGTATTGCATCAAAGTTTACGGGCAGTGGTGGCAGAAAGGAAGGTACTTCTTTCCATATGGTGAAGCAGTCACTACAAAAAACTTCAAAAAAAAGAACTGAAGTCAGACTGTTTGACGTAAAATACGCCGTTCCTTTGTTGTCCTATACTGTGCTTTATTCTTAAGATTANCTTTGTTTTCCTAAACTGTGCTGTATTCTGAAGTGTAAGTTAATTCTGAAGAAAGAATAATGAGGCATGTCTGCTTGGCCAGGCGAGAGACTACTGAGCACCTGCTCTCTCTGGGCTGTGAGCTGGCCGGATGCAGGTCATTTAGCTAATTATCGTGGCAGTGAGCCCATGCTAATAGGACCTGAGGGCTTATGAATGTTAGCGTGGCAGCTAGCTTGACATAACATTAGTTATGTGGTTCTGAATCTAGCCAGGTCTTTTTGCTTGGCGTAGGGCTGGAGGAGAGCAGCCGCTTTGTACCTACGCCCGCCAGTGTGTATAGACCTGTTTGGGGGTTTTTGGTAAGAGAAGTGAGAGTTTGCTCTGTTGTATTCTGAGCGAGCAGTAATCCAGCGTGGAACCCCATCAGCCCAGAGCCACCGTTATTACCCTGCTTCCAGTGTGGCCAAGCCAAAGACAATAGACCTAAATAATTTCTAGTCAGTAATAATGGTTGCTTAGCTCAAGGTTGTTTGATTCAAGCTTATAAAGTTTGAGTTTTGGAAGCTTGAAAACTTACACTTGACTTTATTTGGATGCTCAAGTTTTGCTTTTGCAGCTTTAATACTGATCTTTAATGAATGATTATCAATTAAATGATTGCACTGGAGTTTGCTACCATTATTTAACCAGATAAATAAAAAGGAAGGGTTTGGTTTGTGCAGACACAAAGTAAAGTTGAAGGCAAAGATTTTATTTGGTATACGTAGGAAAATTGTGTATAACTTATGTTATCCCTAGTGAAGAAGAGATTGATGATTTCTTGTAAATATTTGAGTTTGTATTTCTGCGAAATCTCCCTGCTCTATGGCATACTACAGAATCTGAGAGTGAGCAGTGTATGTCTGTGTATTGAAACAGCCCTAACCACACTTTACAAATCATGCAGTTGGACATCATATACTACAGTCCAGCAGCATTTAAAGTCCAGTAAATTTGCAGTAGTTCTATTTCAGGTTTCTGTACAGCATGATGTCTTGTTAATTACAATGCTTATTAATAAACTAGATCCACAAAAGCAGCTTCGTCCTTTGCACTGTTTTCTTTGTGTGTCTGAAATATAAGGGTTTTAAAAGTATTCCTCCGGCTACACTTCTCTCCCATTTCCAGCTTTCCAAAACTCATTTCTTTGTGAAACCCCAAACTGTCATAAGGTAAAAATTTAACTTCATTTGCAGTTGCTTCATGCAGCTGAGTAGTGAGCTTTTGATAAACTTTAGTAATATTCACACACAATGTGTACAGCCATCTAGCTTTATATTATCAGAAGTATCTTCCGCTTCTGGGTCACTTCTTTTCATACCAAGCTGCCTCCTTCTATGCCTCTGATACACTTACTTATAGAAAATCATTATGAGCTGGAGGCAGAAGTGTTTATGGGTTTTGTTTTGTTAGAAAAGAAGCGACTGCTAATTGAGAGAACATGGTTAATAAGTTGTTGAGCTAAAGGGATTATCCTTTCACCATGAATGTGATGTGATGAAATAACCATCAAACGAGGAACTAATGAAACAACATTTTATGCATTTTTTTTCTGTATTATTTAAGTCCATATTTAAAAGCCAACTCATTTGATAGTTGTCCTGACACTAAGGCAGTAGTATCTCATTCTTTGATGCAGTTATGGCTTTGCAAGCATGATTTCTTGTCTGCGGGACCTTTTCAAGCAGGAAAATAATATGTATTTTGGCATCAAAAACGTGCACAAGTATATTCCTTCACTGACAATAACTGTGGAAACATTAGTTGCTATTCTAAAGAATATACTCAGGCTACAAATTTAAAAAAAGAAAAAGAAAAAAATGGATAAAAACTTCTGGAGGTGGAAGGTTTCCCTGTTTGGATGGTAAATTCTCAAGCTGGGCTCAGTAATACCTTGAAGGGCAACCTCAGGATGCGATGAAACTGTGGAATTTCACAGAGATCTGATAAACCAGACTCATAGAGCAAGGCAGAAATATGTAGCATCTAAAGATGTGCGTAATTTTAGCATTGGTGTCACTGTGCAAAACTGCAGGGGGATTGCAGAAGTAATGTTCCCTGGGAGCCATCTTTTTGCTTTCCTCCCTGCAGGCGCAAGGAATACCTGGAGCACTTCTCTGGCCACGTTGGAAATACTGGAATCCTGGGTATTTGCTTGTGTAGCTCTGTAAGAGTGCAATGTTTTCACCAAAGTGCTGCAGCACTGAGGAAGGGCTGGTGCATTGTTTAAAAAACGTCTTTTACATGTAAGATGAACTCCCAGACCTCCTGCTAGGTAATTTGTGGTGAGGTAATGGCTTGTTAGAACATACACATGGATTTATTTAAAGAAGAAGATGTGTTTCCCAATAGTGGGAAATTTTGGGAGATAAGTTGCCCGTATGATCATTTAGCATTCTTGCCTTTTCTTCAGGTTTCTTCCAGGTGTGGCCTTAGGACTGAGCTGTAGTTTGGTTGAACAGCAGCTAGTCTGCTCCTCCTTAGGAGTGCTACGTATCAAGCAGAAGGAGGAAATGAGCAAGAAGGGACTTTCTACAGCGAATAGAAGACGGCTCTCCTCCCTTGTGTGGTGGTGAAAGTCATGTTATAAGAAGGTACATAAGGACGCCACCTGCAAATAACAAGTATTTTTCCAAGATGTTATCTTTTTGCCCTGGTCCTTACATTCATGATCCCATATGAAAATATATCATGTCTGATAACTACAACTGCAATACAATATAACGTCTGATACATTTCCATTTTTATTTTTATTTTTTTAGTGATTTACTGCTCTTTTGATGGTGCTAATTTCACGCTTAAAACAAAAGCTCTAACAGTAAATGCGTTTATGATCTGAAAGCTACGTCTTCGTATTTAATTCAAAGCAGGAACTTAAATCTGGTCCATGCTTTCTGGATAGCTTTTAACTATGGAATTGATGCTACCTCTTTTTACACTTTTAATCCGCTAGGATTACGAAGACTGTATTTATAAAAAAGAAAGTTAGTATGTACACCTATCAAAGAGACAGATAAATGAAGTGCCTGGAAGCACTGTACTAGACTTCAACCCATAGCTTTAAGCCACCAGCTGTGATGTGTTCTAGAGCAAATGAGGACGATGTGCAAAGAAAAAGACATTTTCTAAGGCACTGAAATGAAGTTATTCATTCCTACTGCAGCTGTTATGTATGTAGTAAAAGAGTTGATTAACATAAAATTAAACTAAGAGAAATTGCTTTTAACCTGTACTTAGCTTGAGTTGTTGTTTAGTTATCAGAGATGATAAAAGACTGTACCCAAAGGCTTGTCTAAACTTCCCAAATGTCAGCTGTTCTATAAAAGATGTATTTTTCCTTCTCTGCTGTGTAGATCAAGCTTTGATTTACAGGTCTATGGAACTACAATAAGCCACTGTATGGTTCTCAGGAGACTAATTGAACAGAGGAAAGTTAAAATCAGTGTGAAAAATGAAGTGATTATAAGTGGGGTGGGCAGGCAGGGGGAAAGGTGAATACTTTGAATGCTTTAGGAAAAATACTATAAAGACACTGTCAAGTAGGTAAAATTGGCAACTTTTCCAGCCAACAGATAGACTAAAATACACTGGGTCATCTGCAGACTTGCAGTGCAATGCTGATTTTATTAGTTAACATTTTGTAGATATGTAAAATTTTTGTTTTGCATAAAAATATCTGTTAAAACCAACATAATCAAGACCTGTAATGGCAAAGACGACATACCTGGAATATTTTTAGGCCTATTTAAAAAGGCCCTTGTGCCTGATAGGCCTACAGGCTAATTTCTAGTAAATATAAAGGGACTCTTGCTGTTGCTGTGCAAGAGGTAATGCTTTCAAGTGATTCTAACTAGAGAGACCCGAATGGACCATAATGGTTTAAAAACTGAAGTTCAAGGAGAAAATTAAGATGTGTAATCGATCTACATGTAAATATAAAACCTATCAATTTAATTTGCTTTCTTTTCAAAGTTAATCTATGTACAAGAGAGAAATGTCATCACTGAGCATCACACCAATTACTATATATAATCTAAAAATATTTGTTATATTATGTAGGTGTGCACAAAGTCAAAGCTGCCTGTCTTGGCAGATACAAGTTGCTGTTTGTTTGTTTTAATTGCAGTGGGAGACATTTAGCACTGTGCCTGCCTGGTAACATAGGAAACTTAATACAAGACCTTGACATATAAAAAGATTAGACTGTCTAAGCTGACTGGCTCATAAAAACGATGCTGAAGAAATTGGCAAAGAAAACAAGTCTCTGAAATTCTAAACAAGTATTTTAAATGCAGAAAATTATCTAACGGGTCATATTTGCAGCTTATGTGCTCCAAATAATGTGCTGCACAGCTATATCCATATAAAAGTGAAATTTTCACAGTGAAGCATGGTAAGAAAGCCCTTTTGTTAGCTGAATTCACTCTCTTGCAATGATTACTCACAATCAATCTACTTGGATTTTTAAATGCTTTTTTATCAGATTTCAGCCTATTGAATCATAAATGTATTTTTGCCAGTGTAATACTACTGAATATTAAAGAAAAGATCAAATTTTCCAACCCAAAAGCTGTCACTTCAGTCTACAAAAGGCAGTTATTGAAGCCTATTATTGTTTTGGAAATGCTTGTCTGAAATTCCCTCAANAATGGGGGAGAGAATCAGGGAGGGGAAAAAAAAAAACAAAAAACCCGAACCCTAAAACCCGTGGGTTGAGATGAAGACAGTTTAATAGGACAGCAGAGAAAGAGAAAATAACAATAATAACAGCAGAATATACAAAACAAGTGACACAAGTGACACACAATGCAATTGCTCACCACCCGATGCCCAGCCTGCCCCCAAGCAGCAATCACTCCTTCCCCTGGCCAGCTCCCCCAGTTTCTATACTGAGCTTGCCATCAGGTGGTATGGAATAGCCCTGAGGCTAATTGGGATCAGCTGTCCTGCCTGCATTCCCTCCCAGCTTCTTGTGCACCTGGCAGAGCATGGGAAGCTGAAAAGTCCTTGACTGGTGTAAACAGCTGAAACCAGGACAACATAAAAGATTATATTCTATATGCTAAGTATGAAACTTAGCGTAATCGGTGGATATCAAATGAAAGAAGCCCAACCCCTCTCTCCCACCAAGCATGACTACTAACCTCTTCAGGATGGTTTGCCTGCCAGGGTGCACCTGGATGTGTTTTGTCTTTCATGCCAGCTTCCTGTCAGACGGGTATAGAGAGGCTGACATTTGATGTATGCAAAAGAACAAAGAATAGGTTTTGCGTTAAAGCCAAATTGGCAAATATTTTTGTTTCCTGTGACAAGTTTTGCTTAACTAGCACAAGAGCCAGCCGTGCAGAGAAGTGTGCTCCTATAGTGTGAAGCAGAATCTATTTATGAAGGTAAGTACAGTTGCTGGGTTTCCACTTGCCTTTCTTCACTCCCTTGCTAAATGCTGCGCTGGCACATCACTTTCTTTTCTGTGACAAGTCTTTTGGAAAGCTAACAGGGAGCCAACTGTTCTAGGCATGTGCACCTGTACCATAAAGGAACCAAATGAAAACATTAAATAATGTTTCTCTTTGTGCAGGAGAAACATCAAGAGCAAAAAAAAATAAAATTCTTCAAGAAGCGTTGCCATAATGCAGAGAAATTGGTAAATAGTCTTGTCACTTTGTGGAAAAAAGAAAATCCTTCTGAAGTGGGAAGAAGTGTCTTATTTTTAAAAGTTTACCTGTTTGCTAAGTGCTTACATCTGAACAACCTGTGGCTGCAACAAACCAAGAAAACAATTATGTCAGTGAAATTGCTTTCCCTCAGCTTCACTTCAACAGCGATCACCTGAAGGAAGGTCATACAGAGGGAAATAGGACTTCAGTGAGAAGGTCATATTGGACTGACCCGGGTAATATCCCCAGGTCTCCTTTACTTGGAAATCCTTTGGAATGCCATCATCCACATTGTACAGTCACGCAAATCCGACAGTGCCATTTCTAACAGGGAAAGTACTAAAATCTATTTTTCCAGTAAACTCTTTCAATGTTTAGCAGCTCCTTCTGTGCACATTCCAAACTCCTTCTCACTTAAGTTTCACAAGTT
Source organism: Scopus umbretta (assembly GCA_013400535.1). Classification (NCBI taxonomy): domain Eukaryota; kingdom Metazoa; phylum Chordata; class Aves; order Pelecaniformes; family Scopidae; genus Scopus; species Scopus umbretta. The sequence goes on along the minus strand of VZTL01055360.1, from coordinate 16,614 downwards.
TAGTCCAGCCTGCACCATTAGTTTTGACAATTTATTACTAATTATTAAGTCATTACTTGCTGGACTGTGTCAACACTGCATCTGCTCCACATAGTCAAGAAAGAGCTGCCAAAAGCCTGTAACTTAATAGCAGCTGTCTTACTCATCGCATCTGGTAGAGCATGTGGCCCTAGAATTAGGACTTGTTTGCCAGCTTTGGCAACTTTCTACTTTCTAGAAAGGCCCTCAACTCAGGAGATTTCCAGAAACACCTATTCTATAAAGTCATAGTTGGCTGTAGTTGGAAAAAACTTAAAGTTAACACCAGCTGAAGTAACACCAGAGGTAGAAAGTTTGTGGCACATGCCATGGTGACTTTGGTCTGATTGAAAATCATCTTTAGTAGTACTCTCCAAGTCTTAGATTGTAAATGATCTGAAATATAAGTGTAACAAGAGAAATGTGCACAGGCAGTAAAAGTGTGGATGTCGGTATGAAGGAAATGATTAATAATATAAGAGTAACATTTACCTGATTCTCAGTTCAGCTGGGCATAAATATGCACAGTAATGTAAGTATGTACTATTTTTTTTGTTTTAAAATAATTTCCTCTCCATCTTCCTCTCAACTTTAGTCTTTGTATCATAAACCTTTTTAACTACTCAAAGACACTCCTCTCACTGTGAGTTATTCAATTTTTTCTTGATTTTTTCCCAAATCCTTACAACTTAGTAGCCTAGTCATAGTTACCTTCACAGACCAGATGTGACATAAAAATGTAATAATAACAAATGTAAATTCAAATAAATTCTGCTTATGATTTCAGCGCAGAAAGTTCATATCCAGAGTAGGAAAATTATTCTTTTATATAGCTACATTACAATTCTTAACTTGAAGTGCAGGCACATGATGAAGTTACATATTCATATTGTATTTCACACAGACTTTATAAACTTGATTTGCCATTTTCTTAAATGGAGTTTATGGCAGCTTTAGTAACTAAAGGGCTTACAGTATTTTTCTGCAGAGGACCATGCCCATTTTTACTCAGTTTATGAACACTAATTTAAAAAGCCAGAATTTGTGACTATTGATTCTATAATTGATAGTTTGCATAAAGGGTTTAAAATGTTGTAATCAATTGAGTGCTGACCCTTTAGAGAAGCTTTAGCTGTTCAACATAAGTCTAAGCAGTTTGACATAAGTAGATTGTAACTATATTGCTTGATAAAAAAAGCTGAATTAATCAAGGTTATTGTAACCTTGTTTATTAAAAAAAAGAAAACCATGTATTAATTACAGTAGATGGTGTAGTAAAATTACTTTTTAGTCTTGAAAAGGGTTATTTTATAGTAGTACTGTTACTATGGAAAATTATATGAATTGAAGCAACTACGACAAAGGTGATTTGTATAAATCAGTAAGTACTACACCACATATTTCTATCCTTAACCAGCACAGTTAAGAAAAGCTGGAGAATAAGAAAAAGCCTGGGTAATATCTTTGGATACTATGGCAGCTTGTTCCTTCCTGGTCTTTCCACACAACTACCACAATTTCGGCAACAAAAAAAGATTTTAGCAAAAGTGAAAACAAATTTACCTCTCAACTTCTGTTTAAGGGAGCTTGCACTCTAGAGTATTTTAAGTGTGATGCTAGAAATGAAGGTAGCAAAAGTAATTGAGCCTTTCTAATCTTAATATAATTATCAACAACTGAAATGAAGAGAAATCAGTTATGCTAACTGAGTGTTCAAGGAAGGCAGTCAATATGGAAATTGTCAACAAAGGACATCCCGGTTTCTAAACCTATCATGAAGTTTTAGGTGTTGAATTCTGTAAGGGAATGATATTAGAACTAAAATTCATATTAACATGGTAACTTTTACAGTCAACTTCTTACACTGTCAGATGCTCCCCTTTGGGCTCTCTATCTAAAAAACAGTATCCTTAAAGGGACGTAAATATTATTCTACTGTTTTAGTTTTAACATTGTCCTTGTCACATCTTTGATTTTTAGGCTAGAATGAAAATCTTGTTTTCAAAAAAATTACCCACACATGAAATTTTACTCACAAGGGATGGCAACATTTTGATTAGTTGCGATGAACTTATCTCCACGTCTGTCACAGGAGGATGTACAGGGAGACAGTAACAGCACGGTCAATGAGGGATTAGACAAATTAATGGACAAGAGATCTATAAGCAGATACTAAAAGGGATGGACGGGGTAGAGCTTCTAACATCACTAACACAAAAAATGTGACTGCTGGAGGATTGTCTGGGGCCTGGACAGCAGAAGATAGACCAAGTTCACTTGCTCCTTCTAAGCAGCATGTCCAGCTGTCCCTACCAGAGCCAGAATGCAGAGGTGGACACACTTCTGGTCTCACTGAGTAGGGCATTTCTCATGTGCTTGTGCAGTCTGTCAAGGACATCTAGGCAATTAACAGCACTTACAGCTCACTGAGACGAATCATGTCCCCAGAGCCACTTCTTTAATATGTCTGTGGAAATAGCCCCTCTTCAGAAGAGTTTCTGCATCAGCAAATATTTTTAAAAACTCTTCCTCTTCTTTGAGTGTAAGCTTTAAAGTCCTCAGTCTTTGCTGGTGTGATTTACGTTTCATTTGCCATAACTAATATTACTACTGGTCCTAGTAATTTTATTTGGCCTTTTCCCACTGCAGTTTTCAAACAGTATTTGATAATCCAGAGAACTTCCATGTACTACTTCATAAAAATACTCAAAACTGTTCTCCAAACACTTACTCATCGCAGTGAAGGCGTGGAATACAACTGCCTCTCTGTCATTTATTGTACAGAAAGCAGTGCTGTAATTCGCTGGCATTGCATCATCTGTTCAACCCAGGTTACTCACCCTTTTGCATTATCAAGATTGTATTTTTCCTCCCTGAGAAATAGCAGTTATAATAGACTATTTTCAAAATGACAGCTTAAGTGGCTCCATGGTTCCTTAATATCTATTCAGAAGTCTTGTCTCTCTGCATGTTTTTATTGCCTTCTTTAAAAAGCAGCTTGTGAGAAAGGTAATACATTATTAATGCTACATGTCATAAAATAAAATAAATACTCACTTTTTGAAGAACCTGATCCACTAATCAAGAGTAAATGAATGCATCTGAATTATTCAAAGAACCTCAAATAGTGCAACTTGTACTCAAATTGAATATTGTGAATAGAATATTTGCAATGTAACAAAAAGAATCTCTATTCATATTAACTACTTGGAAATGGGATTTTTTTTTTCCCTTCTTTTTAATCAGTGTAAATATTTTACCCACCCAAGGGCAAAGAGGTCCAGAGTAGGTTTCTGCACTTTGTTACCTATAACCAGCCTTCTAAAGTAATGCGTATGTTCATAAGAACAGTTGTTAGGGCAGGTGCCCCATGCTTCAAATGAAGCAGGTAACTCTATTTCTGCACAACAGAATTACATCTCAGTTAATGGTGAGCTGCAGGTTGGTGGTCATTAAACAGCTGTGTGAAGAACATGTGAAAAATGCTACCATTTGTTGTGAGAAAGTGAGCATCACTTGTGCGAAAGTGAGCATTGCTGAGTCGATGGCATTTTGAACCCGTGAGTGACAGCATCAAGGGCAAGACAGGAATGAGGAGATCTTAGTCATTTAATTAAAAACAGCTCCTGCAGCCAGAGTTTGTTTCCTCCCTATTACAATCCATTTATGTCAATGAATTTTCTGGCACTGCTTCAGGAATTTTTCACTACAGCATGCTGTTTTTCACAGGGTGGTATTTATACCATATCCCCAGAGATATTTGCATTCCCAAGTAAGAGTTTTCTTTGGGGGAAAAAAAAAACCACAAACCAACCAAAAGAAGCTGCGCCACATTTCTAAATGCATCTGTAAACTCTCTTTCTTACAAATAGAAGTGTCCTAAGTCCTGTGCAACTGTACATCATGTTCAGATTGCTGATTTATTTAGATGTTTCTACTTGAATAGAGTCTTCTGGATTCAAACAGACCTGCCCAAGAACTATTAGGGATGCCAAACTGATAAAGGTAATGACAGTCACCAGAAAGCAGTAAAGCAACAAACTGCTATAGGAGAATGGAGTTCCTGATTCTATTCCTTGCTGTTTCTGTGATCCATTCTTTAATTCTTGAGATAATAAATTCTTGGTTTCAGTTTGCCCGCTCAACACATGCATGGCTGCCTAATATTTCACAATCAGTGACATTTTTTCAAGGGGGAGACAGGGCAGGAGGGGAGGAAAAAGTCTTCAGGAAGACATACATATTATCTCTCAACATCTGAAAAGTAATAGCGTGTTGCTTCAGACACACTCACAGTGACTGGCTTCATGTCATTGCTGCTGACAAGTTCAAGAGCTCCTAGAATAGTTTTGAACAGCCTCTATGATATAAGAATTTTGTTTAAGTAAACCTGAAAGCTGATGCTGAAGGAACATATTTTAGACATTCTAATATGAATTTAGCTTCTGTGCTGCAATATATATCATACAGCTATTCTTAAACTAAATCAACAACCTGGAAGTAGTACACTTCTGAACAGGATTTGAAATTGCAGCTTCCATTTGGGAATCAGAGTTTTGGCAGACATACCTTGACCCATGATCCTATTACCAGAGATATCAAATTAATGCTCAAATCAAGTAGCAAGTTTGAGACCTCAAAACTGATCCAATTCCTATTGAAAGCAATGGATTGTTTCTGCTGAATTCAGTAGCCATCTGTTCAAACCAAATGTGCTTTGTGTTTTGTGACAAAAAGAGTAAAGAGCAGGAGAATTTTTTCATCTCAGATAGTGTATTCCCTCGAGGAAAGCCACAAGCTGGAGCTGTGGGATTTATGAACCCCTTTTGTTTAGTCCTGAAGGAACAAAATGTCTCCAAATGCCTATATTCCCATTAGCTTTATGTGCTGTATCTCCAGAATAAAGATATTTTACCTGGTTGTGTTTCAAAAACATTGAAAAATCTGAAATAATCTTGAATAAAAATCAACTTCTGCCTGGAGAATATGCAAATTTCCTTCAGAACCTAACATTAATCTGGAAACATGAAATGAAGTATATACTGAGGTCTTTCTAGATGTTTTAACTGAAATGTAAGAAAAAGTCACTTAAGTATTAATATATTTTTCTACTCAACTTTGAGCATGTTTACATGCATAAATAGATTTCATTAAAAATTCTTTTCAGTGATTGGTAAGTGATACACTATATCTCTATATATCCACACAAGTACTTTTTCATTGTACTGTGAGCAGGTCAAAGCAGAGCCGGAGAGAATGTATTTGTCACATCTTCTATTCAATCTCATCTGTTTTTCCATCTACATGTATTCATCATAAATCTAGTAAAACATGCTGAAATGCACTGGAAGGGCAACCTCAATAATGTCAGTAGATTTATGGGTTAGCAAGACTAGATTTTAACAGCAGCATTACTTTCCATTTCAAACCTGTGATAAAACTTCTGCTGCAGTTTGAGAGAGTTATCTGACAAACATTTCCTTGTTTCAGACGTGGCAGGAAGATGAATGATTGAGTTGGTAGAATGCTACAGATAAAAGGTTAGGAACATTCTTTATCCGGATTATTTTTTTTAATATAACTTGGAGTGAAATATAGATCGATCATCCCATTTAAATCTTGAGTCCTTATCCATACACTTTGCTGGGGGCTGGAATTTGCAGGAGCTGAGATATCAGAACCAAAACCCAGCAAAGTCGACCAAAGGATTTTCATTAGCTCTTGTTGGACCTTGAATCATGTACTAAATGAATAAGGCTTCTTTTACAGAAGTGAAAAATATATCTTCTTTTTTAAAAATTTTTATTTCAGGGAGACCTGATATATCTCTCGCTACCTGTCAAAAAGATAATGCATTTAGTATTAGTTAGTAAAAGCTTTTTTATAGTAACATGTACTTTGAAGATTAGTCCTCTTTTTTCCTGCCTTCAGTATTTTGAGTATGTTTGTTGCCCTGCTGCTAGTATCCTGCACACCACCTTTTTCCTTTCAGAATACTCAGGCCTTATGCTGAACATTAAAACGAATGATTTCTTTATTTGCAGTGTATTTTTATAGCCGAATGTTTCTACACATATAATTACAAGTGTACTAAGTGTTTTAAAGTGTTATGCTATCTTGGTATGCTCTGATTTTGAGATAGGTATTTGTCAAATGTTGATTTAATCTAGGTGTAGGCTGAACTTGGGAGCTATACAGAAGGAGCTCTGTCTGGGTGAAGGAATGGCTGCCTGGCAGAAGACCACTTTCCAGGATGAGCTTGGTGCGTCTTGCTTATGTAAAAGGTTTGGGAGGGAAATTATAGTAATCATTTGTAAAAAATGGTTTCTTTTTAAGTGTAAAATAGAGAACACATAGCATTGACAGTGTTGGGGAAAAAAATCTCAGTTTCTTGTCTTATCAGTCAGTCATAAAGTATAATTGGCCCAGCTGCACAACATGGCGTGAATCATTAGGATGACATTACCCTGTCTTCACTCATTTATTTTCTGCTACATCTCGGAAGTCTGAGACGGGCAGCTATTTTTAATACTGAAAGCTCTCATATGCCAGGTCCCACATGAACCAATACTGTCCTCTATCTTATTCAACATCTGTCAGATCAGCAGCGGGTAACACGAGACGTTCCAGACTCAAAAGCCAATGACACCTGACGATACAACTCATCTATCAGGAACAACCACAGCACCGACCAGGTCCTTGAGTGACTGGAGTGTATGCACAGATGAGAAGCAGTTGTCTTGGGACTTTCAGAAAAGCTAATACTCAAACCTTTCCTCATGAACAGGCCTAGCTCCAGCGCAGGTTTTTCTACCTAAGCCTGAATCTCTTCAAAGCCTACATCTACCCTGCAGTCACAGTTTCATTGGGTCCTGTCACTCTGTAATGACATGTGTAAAGTGGCAATAAACTCAAAAGTGGAGTGATTAGAAGTATATTAGAAAATGATGAGTGGTGTCTGACAGGTGAAAAGGAATTAATTGCCTATCAAAGAACTAGAACAAAACTAGGAAGAGTTCAAAGCATGCAAAAAGAGGTGGCTCTTCAGGTGGTTGCAGTTCACGTCTGGCATTCGTGGTCACAGGGTACTGTCGCTGCTTAGAGCTTAATGGGTTCAAGAAGAGACATAGCAAATCCTCAGAGAAATACTCTGTGTTATTTATTAAATGTGTAGCAACAATGTCAGCTTAGAAAATGTTGAAGCTACAAATGGTTGGATCCTGAGAGAGTATCAGGAGCAGTACTGTACCTGCTTTAGCATTTTCTTACTATCTTGTCAAGGTATACCTCCACTGGGCTAGTCAGACTTTTGGCTTGAACCACCACAACACCTCTTATGTTCCCTATTCACAGCCCTCCAGTTAGGTTATTGAGCTCAGGTATGGACTGCCAATTAACATGACACTGTTTAATCTATGCATGCACACTGGTATAAATCAGAGAATGATTTAAGTTGGTTAGAAGAGACCTTTGGAGGCCATCTGGTCCACCCCGCCGACTAAGGCAGAGCTAAGGTTAGGTCAGGTTGCTTGGGGCTTGCCTCACTTAGCCCCTGTTCCAGCACTGGATCACCCTCTCTGTGAATTATTTTTCAGTTACACCTAATTAGAACTTGTTCATTTACTTATTTGTTTGCTCCTGAGTCTGTGTTTGCACTGGTTTTTGTTTTTCTGAGTGCTAGACTGCTGCTTTCAGTTGCTTCTGGGAGCTTCTGGAAGGTTCTGCAGCCCACAGCTTCTATGGGCTGTGATTGGCAGGTTCCTTCCTTCCTTCCTTCCTTCCTTCCTTCCTTCCTTCCTTCCTTCCTTCCT